>VWZV01006847.1:1100311-1132007 GCA_013397155.1 Irena cyanogastra
TTGCATTAAAAAAAAATCGCGGGGTAAAAAAAAAAAAAAATCTTTTTTTTTTTTGGAAATGACATGAACATGTTTTTCTTTTGAAAGATCCTTTGATCACATCTAATGATCCAGGTGCCTCCAGCTCAGTTAATTGATCAGCAGTTACCTCAAAGCACCTGATGTCAAGTTTAGTCTGTCACTTATTATTCATCCAGAAGTCTTGGGCATATAGCAGCAGCAGAGTAAAATAAACCCATACCAGCAGCACATTCTTAGTCTGTGTATCTGCAGCTACATGAGGCTTTTACAAGTAAGAAAACATCTCCAAAAAGGGTATCTTAACCAGTATTTTTATTCTGGCAATTACTACTAGTAGTCTAATCATAAATGCTAATACTGCTGTTGCCTGTCTGTGTCTTCTCCAGCATTTGTTTTATGCCAGTAAGTTTCTAACAAACGAAACAAGCAGAGAGCCCAGTCTCCAGTTGTCTCTGCATGAAGTAATTGCAATTCCACTGGGAATATGTGTCAGTTGTTGCATTCATCTAGCAGGCATAAATATGGGCATTAAATATTTTGGCTGGTAATCCAGGTTTAAAAGACAACATTTTTCTTTAGAATGACTGCAGATACATTTATTTAAATCAATTGGTTTACATGTACTTGTCAATTATAGCAATCACACTGTGGATGTATTTATCTACAAATTGAAGTTGTGCTCCTGTAACAGTAAGTGAGGGACATTGGCTTTTTCTGCTTTACTGGCTCTATCTTTAATCACACTTACAAAGAGCCTTTAATGGCTTGTGAGATCCAATAACTGAGGTGGTAAGGTTAATGGGGCATCTTGTTATGCTGCACATTTTTGTTGCAAATAATTTTGTGTATTAAATGCATGAAATCTTTGCCATAGGAAAGTGAGAAAAGAATTTGAGTGGCTAAAGGAGGTGGGTCCAGCTGACAGCTGGTTGCACAAATAAAGGTTAAGAACACTGACAGCTGCCATCTTTAGAGAATGACACAACTGTAAGATACAGCCGGCATCTGAAATGTAGCAGTGAGTGATTTTGTCTGGCAAAGGCAAATTTGAGGGAGTTAAAATAACAGTGTTTAAAACCTACCCTTGTGATTATCTTACTTCACCCTGTAAAAAGAAGGAAGTAATTAATCTCCATCCACTATAATTTATGTATGTGCCCATGCCCGAATCTTCTGACCACTTCTTAGCCATGGATGTGCTGGGCATCACCTCCACTTCCAGTGCAGAAATACAGCAGAGATTTTTTTTTTTTTTTTTTTTAATGCAGAGTAAGAACTGTGGCTGAGACCACTCCCTGTCAGGATAATTTCTGGAATCAGTGTTTGGCTAAGTGGTGCACTACAAGAAATCCTTAGGACACACAGTGCTACTCCACATTTTCTGTTCCAAGGAAATGCTGCCAGCTGAAGGGGTTACCTTACTCCCACATCCAGGCCAACACTGTGCTTCCCTCCCTGCCACCTGTATGCATGTCTGTTTATTGCAAGCACTTGATTTAAACTCCAGATTTGCTCTCTCTGCCCTGTGATGCTGAGAGAATTGAACAAACTGTGCTGCTCGTAAAGCAACATGTACTGTGCTTTTGTGCAGTACTGATTGTCAATAAAATGTAATTTAGCTAAAATAAAAATACTGATTGTCAATAAAGTGCAATTTAGCTAAAACAAAATGCACATTTCTGAGTAAAAGCTTCTATGGCAATAAAGGAAATCAGAAAATACTGATAATATTAAAATTGCAAGTTTAATTATTTTTTTAACTATCTAAACCCTTGTGTTTGAATAGTGGTATCAGCAATAGGTATTTGTAAAGTTGTTACCAGCTGAAACCTGTGTTAAAATATATTACTTAAACATATTTCTGCTACTGTGCTTCTACCAAACATGCTTTCCTACACACACCAAAATCTCTACACTAAACCTGGTGGGAAAGGGTTGCCACAGAAGACCCTCCTGTGTATATTGAGTACCTTTCTTTGCCCTATAGGCAGAAATTTATCTCTTAACAGGCAAATCATCTATTCCTGGGGTTTAAGCAATTCCCTGGGATACGATGAAACTTACTTTAAAAAATAAAGATGAAACAAAATGCAGCATGTAATCATGTAGATCAAGACTAGAGGAAAAATTGTTCCTTAGAATGTAAAGGAAACATTTAGGGGAGCAGAACAGACCTTTCAGGGTTGTTAAAAAAAGAAATAAAATCTGAACAAAATTCTCCTATTTTTCATTAGCATTTTGAATTTACAACAACCTCTAGGATGTTTGTTTTGTGCTTTGTCAATTGCCATATACAGAGCTAGGGAAATAACAGGAGGATTGGGGTTTGGTGGAACTCCTAGAGTTAGGCCAAATCCACAAGTGTGCAATGTATATAGAGAGAAACTGTTCACACAGTCTAACTTAAAGCTGCTTAACAGCTTAAAATGATAAAAAGTCCTTAACACAATTTAAGAACTTAAACCACTTAAACTGTTTGAAGCAGCTTGTGAGTTTAAGGAGTTTGGGGCAGGGGCTGTGCTGAGAGGCAGCCCTTGGAGCTGCAGCCTGGGGACTGGGCTCCCACACCAGGAGTCTCAGAGAAGGGCACCTTGTGCAGCTGAACCTGGGAGGCTTGGGGGTGATGGGAGGGAGAAGAGGGAACAGCTTTCCACGTGTTTTTATGTGGCATTGTGTGTATGCCCAGATTGCTTTGCTTCAAATAGTGTAGCAGGGAATCTTACAGGCATGTGAGGTGTCAGGAGTGGCATCTCCCCAGTGAAACAGGGAAGAGGGTGGCAGAAAAATACTGTCTATGACAAGTGTTCAGCTGTGGAAAACAGCTTTGGGTCATGGGCCAAGGGAAGGCTCCTCTGGAACATTGTGAAGAAATCTGCACAAGCTGCAAGCCAAAATCTTCTGCTTTTGTGGCTCCAGAAGCTGGAGGTGTGGGGGAGGTGGCAAGAGTGGGCCTTTCAGATCTGTTGATCAGGAAGTTTTGGTTTTGAAAGATTGTTTTTGGAAAAAAACAATGGGGGGCGAGACAGGGAGGGTTGCTTCAGTTTAACTGATGTCAAGCAATGTTAGTTGGTTATATCAGAAGCATGTTGTTCATATGTCAAGTCACACATTTATAAAGCATTTTAAAGAAACTAAGCCATTATTTATGAGATTCAGTTCAGTCCCTGCTGCTGTGTGTGGTCATCAGTGGTCGAATGTGTGTTGTGTATTTGTGTGCTCAGATGGAAAAATGGTGGCACCACACAGAGATGATACTTGAGGGCAAAGGGAGAGGGCACAGGAATGGGAATGAGCCTCTGAGACAGGGAAAAACACATCCAGAATGCTGCTTCTGATGGCAGTGATGCCACCTTAAATGTTCTGAAGCTTGGGCTGGTTTTCATTGATGCAGGCAGTGATTTACACCCTTCAGTGCAGCAAAGGCTGTAAAACAGGAGTGAATTACATTCTGTACAATTTGAAAATAAATTGTGCATTCACAGGCACTCAGGGTGAGGCCCATTTACACTTCCAGAGTTGTATATGATGAGTAAATGAAAGTTAGGCCTCTGTGTGAATGAAAAATGCCTGTTCTACCAGAGGCTGTGAAAAGAGAGAGCGAGAGAGACCTAGTGGAAATTGGAAGCAAGATTTTATTTGTTTGTTTAAAACAGTCATATTGATTTGGAGTCAGATGGAGCATTGGTATAATTGCAAACTAATTCCACTGAATTCTGCGAGGTATTTCTGGTGAAGTTGATGGGGCTGGAAATTTATATTTATAATGTGAGTTTTTCCTGTGTTCAGGTAAGTCTTTATCACATTATATTCTTGTGCAATCTTGGTGGCATATTTAATGTGAATGCTATCTCTCCACAAAAAAAAAAATTCTTCACTGGGGTGAAAAAGAGCTTGGATGTAGTTAAAAAATTGTACTGAGTACAAGCTCAGTACAATTACATAACTACTTGGCTTTCCTTTACAATCAGGAATGAAATATGGAAATGTTATTTGGTGCTTTCTGATGAATGACAGACATAGAAAGAAACCTTTTAATTAATGAAATCTTGCTAATGTACTACATAATACTGATTTCTCAATATCGCTTGAATTTCAGAACATTTCAGGATCTGTCCAAACAAATGGATATATCTTATGGTACAGTCAGGGACTCAGCAGTGTATGAATACTTTAAAGCAAAAGGGACCAACCCTTTGGAGCAGGATAACACATTTGCTGAGCTGTGGAGGACTATCAGTAAGAATAATGGGGCAGATAATTGCGTGTCAAACCCTTCTGAAGGCATCAGGAAGGTAAGACTGGATCACAGGGGTTTTCATTTAATTTCTGTATCAATGTTGTTTCTATGGAGTTAATGTTAAGTCACAAGAAAGAAATTACAGTCATTTAAAACCCCCCTAAATTCCTATATAAAGTTCCTTTTAGTACCTCGATGGCAGATAAGAATCATAGTTTGGTGTCATTGTTCTGAATTCAAGTACTTCAGCTCTGCCTGAGTCTTCAGTATGTAAATCCTTTGGATCTGGTCATAAGGTTTCTCAGTTTCGTGGGAGCTTTGATAATGCCTTTTTGGATGTAATTCTTTACATTATCCAGTGCTGATTCCTTTCCTTTGCTCCTTTGAGTTTGTTTTCTTTTTTCTGAGTTCATTATTGGAAACATGAGTAAGAATTAAGGGATCCACAGAGCGCATACTCATTTCTCTTAAAACAGAAATTTGATGCAAGATTTTTCTCTGTTTATTCCGGACTTTGAAAAAGGCATTCACATGGCACTGTGTTTTACCAGAATGTTACTTCTCTCAGATAAAACTACACATTTTTTTGTGTAACAGAGAATTAATGTGGGATTCAAGGACTGATGTATAACAGCTTAGGGTGCTGCAGCTTTGTTCTGAGTCCTGTGATAATGAGTATTGGCCATTACAAATGCCCACTCTCTCTCTCTCATAGCCTGCCTCTCCCCTCTGCTCCCCATCCTGAATCTCAACAGAACCAGGCAGTACCTTACATCAAACACATGTCCAGGAGTACATTACACAGAACGGATGCAGAGATGCTGAAAGCCTCCTTTAGTGAAAAGTGTCCTCTTCATCTGTCTATTGATTTTTTTCTAAAACAAGTTAGCAGTTTTTATTACCATGGTGAATGTTTGATCAGAGATACTCTTGTCAGTGAAACACCAAATTACTAGTTCTTTATGCTTTTGTACATGGGACATAATAAAATGGTTTTGGCTTGAATTTCCTTTTTCTTTTTTGAATTTTTGAAACCTTTTCTGAACAGTCAGAGGGACAGTATCCAAGTTCTACTGTTTTTGCAGTGCCATGAAGAGGGTGAACACAAGTAATGCAAGCCATGCCATTTCCCAGTTCAGGCTCCTTTAGCAGTAGATTCCCAGCTCTTTGCTCCACTTTTGGACAAAATCTTTATGTAGACACCACCTTGTCATAGCATACAAGTATTCAGTCAAAATTTGGGTTGACCCTGCCCATCCCTCAGATGAGCTTCCCCAAAGCCCTCTGCCCTCAGCTCCAAAATCCTCTCTTCCTTGGGGATGAGGTAGAGCTCTGACAATAGCAAAGTCTGCAGTGGTTGTTGGTTTGTTTGGTTTTTTTTCTTCATCTGCTTAGCATTTTATGAAAATGAGGCCTCTTTTGATATGTTTTGGTAGCATTTAGAGGAGAAATTGAGACATTAAATACTTTTCTATGTACCCTAGCATTTAAGCCAACAATAAAACAGTTTACCTTAGAAAAATATTCTGTATTTTATTTTTCTTTTTTCTAACATTCTTATGGCAGTGAATGCTCTTTATCCATGAAATTGTAAATACTCTTATTCTGTAAGCCTAGTGCATGCTGCCATTTATGATAGCTACATTTGTTAAGCCAGAAATGTAACTGTAGATTGGCAGGCAGTTGAGAATACCAATTATATTGTCTGTATGGAGCTGGCAGCTCCATCCTATCTATGTGATAATAACTTTTCATACCAAGTTTGATTTCAGTGTTGTAGGGTGATTTTTATATAACTAGATCAGCCCATTCAATTAATGTCAACAACAGCTAAATTTTACTTGAGTCCCCAAAGATGACCGAGGCCACTATTTGATTAGACACCTACATAAATTGACTTTAATATTTAATAGCATTGTCAACTAAACTATTGTGTTTATAGTTTAAGTGTCACCCTTCCTAGCTCATTGAGCTCTCTGAATAAACAGAAAAGTTTTCTATGTCAAGTATTATGGCTAGAAATTCTGGGTTTTTTTCTAAAGGAGAATTGGTGTCAGCCAAGGAAATGAGTTTCCATCCATAAACACATACTGCTGCATGAAAGAGATGTAAATGTGCCTTACAAATGTGTTTCATAGGAAATGGGAACTCTAAATCTCTCCAGCATAAAAATATTCATAAAACATTTTTTTGAATGAGGACTTGCCTGACACAATGCTAAAAAAAGAAAAAAAATCACTACTATTCTTTCTTCCCTCCTTCTCCTTTCCATTTTCCTCAGACAGCATCGCAGTTCAGCTGCAGTTACAAAGCAATGCCACTTCAGTGCAAAACAGGGAGTGCTGGTTATGTGTGCCACAGACAGGTGTTCCAGTGTTTGTCCCTATCCCAATTATCTTTCTCCATTTCATGGAGAGTTTCCTACTCCCTTGGACTGTCTGAAAACAAAGGGGTGGCAGTGGAACAAAGTCATGTGAGCTTTCATGGCGTTTGGTCACCATGGCAGAGGTGTCCCTTGAAGCACAGCAGGATCCCAGCAGCCACAGTGGCCATCTCCCATGGGCAAGGCACAGCTTTTGCAGCACTGGGAGAGCCAGGGAAAAGGCAGGAATGCACTTCAATGTCACAAGTGACAGGAGGACTCCTGAGAGCGAGGGTGGTGGGGGCCAGGTTGCTTTTGCTGTATTCCCAAGATAGCTGAAAGTGGTCACTGAAGATGGAAAACCTCCTCCTGTTCAGCACTACCTCTGCACAGCACAGGAGCAGAAACCATTCCAACCACCAGTCCATACAAAATGCTGTTTTGCCACTTTGGGCTGTCTGGGACTATCACAGATGAGGGTGGACTAATGCTGTCACAGGGAAGTTTCTACAGCCAGGATCTCAGTGAACTGTTTGCTTTACATCCACTGGCAATCAAGGTAATTAGTGATTGTACCAACATATTTAGTAACCTGTGGTTTTTATTTCCTTTGGGAGCACCCATTTTTGCTTTGAAAGAAGGAAGTAATACGATCCCCATGTGATCCTGCATCTGCTATATATACAGATAGGAGAATTAAACTCATTATTGCACTTTATAATGCCTTGCTTTGGTTGAGATTGATTGTTCCCCTGTCCAATTAATTTGGTGGCAAAATTTCTCTGAATTGTTTCTTTTCTTCCTGTGTATCATTTTTGATCAAAAGCGATCAAAACCAAGTAGAGCACAAAATGAGAATGCATCATTGATTTAGGCAATGGCACAGTAAGAATTTTTCCCTTCTCTTTTTTGCTTCCTTAATGATCACCGAGCATTAAATCAGAGCGATCTTCTCTCTTTATTCTAATGTTGAGAGTAGAAGTAGTTTAAAAGTTCATTTAGTACAATTTTTAGAAACTACTTTGTCCACAATGAATTTTATATTGTGAATTGCGATTGCTCTCATAGAGCTTCATAAATTTCTCCATTTCTTGACCCATCAGCCTTTGAAGCAAAAGCAAACGCTTTCTCAAACCTGTATCTATTACATTTTGTAGTGGTTCCTTAATTATTTTAATGTTTGAAACATTTCAACAGGATTAAATGGCATGTTTTTTCTTTTTATTAGAACTGTGTTGCTTCTCTTAAAGCACTTTTTTATAGCTAATAAATGTTATCCAGCCATGGTTTTGAACTACTCCACTAATGCCAATGTAAAGGTCACTTTTTGATATTTCTGTGGTACCAGCCATATAATGGGATCAGCTACACTGACACTCTGTTCTGGCAGTAAATTAACGATGAATTCTGCATTATTCTGGCACTTCTGTCTTAAGTATGATCGCTTCTTCATAAGTTTCAGATAAATCACAGATATATCAGTGATTAATCTGGAATCAATCTTTTATCATGTTATTATTATTTCTTATCACGCTTTCTTTGAAGCAACGTTGTTTAACCATCAGTAAGCCAGGACCCTCTGAACAATATTCCTCTATCTCCATCCACACTGAAGAGTGACATGATGGGGTTGTTTACTGCTTTCCTGGCGTATTATTTTCTTTGTGGTCCTTGTCTTGTCTAGGAAGCAATCTTCTTTGGCCTTTTAATTTTTTTTAGGATTGTGAAGAATAAATATTTTTTTAATACAAGTTTTGCCCAGGGGTTTCTTTTTTCTTAAATCTGTTTTCTTAAATCTCTTAAACCAAGGATAAATCTGGTGTCCTTGGTGCAAACCAAAGCAGTTGTTCTACCTGGGTGGAATAAATGAGTGCTGCTTTGACTGACTTTCTGATAAAGAGGTTTTTGAAAGTTTAACCAAGTGATTTTTGTTTTGTTGTGCAGCATGCCTGTATGCTGAGAGTCACAGTAAGGCCATAACAAAGGAGCAAAATACGAAGTACAATTAGAAGACTAAAGTATAAATTTGAGCTCATTATTCTGTGTTTATTTCAGTCATGTTTTCATTCAAGCTATCTCACCTGTTCTCAGCTGGTGTTTCCAAAGGCCCTTTTGCCAGTCTTCCTACGTTCATGGCCTGGAAGTTAAGGGGCAGGCATGCCCCTTAAAGACTCTATGAAAACATGGAGTCTTTCATTAAAAAAAAAAAAAAAGTTGAAACTACATTTAAAATTTGAGGTCGATTTTTCATTGAAAATAAATGTCAATTTGATTTTATTTGGCTTTTACTGCTTGCCTAGTGAAGGTATATAAAAAGTCAGCCTACTTCAAACACGCATGTATGTGTGCACTTATGTGTCTTGTACATATGTTTTTCAAAGTTTGACAGCTTTTCCTTAAATTGAACAAACGATACTGCTTAGCTGTCACAACAGATATTAACAGGGAAGTGAAGGATGCCGAACTTAGACAGCAACTAAACATTTGTTATGAGGAAAACTTTCCACACAGCAAACACACTAATAGTATGAGGTCTTCACTCTTCAGGGAAGAAAATTTCACAAGTGGAAAAAGTTTGGAAAGAACGAAGTCTTCCTTAGGAAAAAATGAACTTTGGAGATTCTGGTTTTGGCAGTCAGAGAGGGAGGGGACACAGACTTGCACCCAGGATTTCTGGGAGTTGAGACATATGCACAACCGAGAGTTTAAAAGTCAGATTCCTGATTATGCTAAAATGATCAGGCTGTCAGAGAAATAATGCTCTACAGATGTGATGACATTGGATAGGCTGAGTTATGTCATTAAAAATATGTAAAATAGATGTAAAGAGATCTGGCAGACTTGGTTTATTCACCATTTGCAGTTGCAGTGTATTATTTAGGACAGCAGCACTACAAACACAAGAGAAGTAGACCTTTACAAAAGATCTGCTTTCCAGCACTGAAAGTCAATGTACAAAGTTCTTGTATATAAGATAACATACAGAAAACTGAGGATTGAAAAGTAGAATCAATAATGTGTTTTTTTTCTTTAGCCAGTGCATTGTAATAGAAGTCGATTATTTGAGGAACATTGTGCTCCCCAAGTCTTACTAAGGATAAGGAATATATTGTGTTGTCAGTGTTCTTTTCTAAATTGTAAATGTGAAAAGATTATTTACTGACCAGTTCTGAAAGAACAGAAGATAAATACAGCTCTTTAAACTCAACAAACCACCAAAGGACCCCAAAAAACAAATAAAAACACCAACCCCAAAGCTCCACACCAAAACAAAAAAAACCCAAAAAACAAAAACCACAAAACCACCCCAAACCACAAGAACAACAAAAAAAAGAAGATAAAATTCAACCAACCAACATAAAAATACCCAGGGAAATGTAAAACACATTTTACCATAGTGAATTAGGCCAGATCTTTCTGGGCTGTCCAATTTCTGTATATCTATCAGGCGGGACTTTTGTTCTCTAATATCATGGACTTCAAATAAATTCTGTGTACAGTAACAAGTGCTGCTGCTTTTGATCCCCTAAGGACATATTTTTAATGCTGACAGTTTCCTATAATAGGTAGCAAAATCCTGTGTATTATTATTTACCATGGAACATAATGTGACTTGAGTAAAAAAAATAATATTTTCTAAGGGTTCAGTGTACAGACTCTGTTACATCTTCCCTAAGAGAGAGGATATAACATTTCTACTCTGTTTTAACCCAGAAGCAAATGAACTTGTGGATCTTTAATTGCCTTGATGCAGATAAAAGGGAATCAGGGAAAACAGGTGGATTGCAGCAAGTACCTTACAGAAAGCAAAATAATTTTAATCTTTGTTTGCCTGAATTCTGTCTCCTAGAAAGTACCTCACCCATTTGATTTACTGTCATGTGTAAGCAACTGTAAGGGACTTCAGAAAGGTACAGTTTATGTCAGACTGTGGTGAAGTAAATTATCTTATTTACTCAACTGAGGAATCCAGTGTAATGAAATAACTGATGGAGTCTTACAAACTTACAGGTGAATTCAAAACTGAGCTTAGAAAATAATTGGAAGGATGAACTAATTCTGTGCCAGAGCTGTAGCCATTTCCTAGGAGAGCTGTGTGAATCAGTTCCCATAAAGAAATTCATACAGGACTTCAGCTACTTAAATGTATTAGGCACCCCATGGTTACTTTAACTGACAAAATGATATTTTATTTTACTTTACTGAATCCCTATCTAAATACGTTTCTTACATCTTGTGTTAAATAAGGTGATTTACATTCATTATATACATTGTGTGCAGGCCTTGGTTTCAGTCCCAACTAAAGCTGATATTTAAGGATATTTGCATGGATGTGTGTTAAAACAATATTTATCCCAAAACTGAAATAGTAGCACATGCTTGTGAATCTTCTTACCTGTGAAGAATAGAGGGAACTCTTTCAGCTCAGTGTGTGCCTTTTGTTACAGGATTAACCTAACTCTCAGAAGAGCTGTGTTTACTTGCAAGGGAAATTTGTTTATTTACATGTTTATATGAGCAAAGCTGAAAAATTACAGTTTTGGTGCCTGTGATGCTTATCACTTAATGCTCATACTATGCCAGTCTTGTCACTTAAATGTGTGGAACCAGTCACATTCCATGCCTCCTACAAAACATGCATCAAATTTCCTCATCTAAAGCAATAGCTTTCATTTATAATTAATAACCTGTTACATAAGCCTCACCTACACTTGTAGTTGGCTGTGCTACCCTATGTGCATACTAAAAAAAAGAAAGATACTTTAGCAAGGTTTGAAGTAGGTAAGGTCATTCTGGAAAATGTATTAAGAAGTTGAAAGTCTACATATGACCTATATGAAATACCACCAAGGAATAGTGACAAGATTTGGATTTGTTTGCTGGCTCAAGTTTTGTCCTACCTAGAACTGCAGTTTAGTTTAGACTGTGTTGTGCTCATGCTGTATTTACAGGCAAAGAAAGGAAATTATGCTTTCCTGTGGGATGTGACAGTGGTGGAATATGCTGCACTGACAGATGATGAATGCTCTGTGACAGTCATTGGGAACAGCATCAGCAGCAAAGGATATGGGATAGCACTCCAGCATGGAAGTCCCTACAGAGATCTTTTCTCCCAGAGGTAAACTGAAACAAAGCTTGTTTTACAGGATTTCTCTGTAGCCAGCAACCGTTCACATTAATTTTGGCATTTAATTAATAAAAAGCAATGAATACATGACAGCAGAGAGGTTATGAGTTCAGGCTCCAACAAAGCTGCTGCTCCTTCTGCTCCATGTGCATCTGGTTTGGGAGCAGGGGACTGGAGGTGACGTGTGGCCTCACACCTTCAGACAGCACTGCCTCTGGCAGAGAGGACTGATGTCCTCAGAGCTCAGCAAGAGGTAGAGGAGAGATCTTGAGTTCATGCGACATTCTGCAGGCTCTGAAGCAGTGTGTTGCTCCCTGCAGTAAGCAAGCAGCAATGCCCTGCCTTATCCTTTAGGGTGGAGGGACAGGTCCAAGACTCACAATGGTACCAGGAAACAAGAATTGCAGAGAATTGCATGGGACTGACAAGACCAGGAGACTATAAAACTATGCTGTTTAGTGATCTCTGAGCTGCCAGCTGGTGTGAATGTGTACCCTGAAATGAAGACACACAGTTGTGCAGGCACGTGTGGCCTTAGCAGAAGGTGAGCGGGTGCTCCGCTCCAGGCAGGGAACTGAAGCAAGATTGCCTCATCTTGCTCCTCCTTTATAAAACTCCAGCTGCATAACTAGAGACAAAGCTGCCTCAGGAGAAAAGATTGTTAGTAAACAGCTAAAACAGTTATCAAACCAAATCCAAAATGAATCATTCATGCAGAGAAAGGACACTTCACAAGAGACAAAACAATGATTAATTAGCAACTGTTAACACAGTAATTCCGGCATCAAGTAACAGCATTGAAGTAAAATCCTTTCGAATAAACTACATTTACTAAAATAAATGAGTTGGTCGCTGCTTAAACAGATTTGTACTAAGTGGTGCACAAACAGTAGCATGTTTAGCCTCATGTATTTTTGGAATTATTGTAGGAAAGCAGCAGTGGAGTGGGTTGAGCATTTCACTAGTGGGACCAGCTGCTGCAGCTGAATGTAGCCAGACCAGACAAAACTAACTGGAATGTTGTGTTTTCCCTTGGAAGCGCTGTTTGCATTGCAGTGGAATTTTTGACAGTCTTTTTTTCCTAAAGTTACCCAGTGGAGTTTACCTGCTGCTGTGAGTAGAAAGAAATCTTGGTGTAAGGGAGTTTCAGTTGAAGAATACAGCACTCTGATGGTGGAAGGGGGTAGAGTTTTGAATTATGGGATGGTAGATTTAAGAGCTGTGAAGCATAACGAAAAGATAAAAACAACTGTAAAAAAGTATCATTGCAAGTAATACTTGTCTTTTAAAATTTCTACAGGATCCTAGAGCTGCAGGAAAGCGGAGATTTGGATGTTCTTAAACAGAAGTGGTGGCCACGGATGGGACGTTGTGACCTGAACAGCCATACCAATGCACAGACAGATGGGAAGGCACTCAAGCTGCACAGTTTTGCAGGCGTTTTCTGCATTTTAGCAATAGGCCTTCTTCTTGCTTGCTTGGTGGCAGCATTGGAGTTGTGGTGGAACAGCAACCGTTGTCATCAAGAAACACCGAAAGAGGTCCATAACTTTTATTCTTATCACAATTAAAAGTAGAAAACACAAAAGAAAGAGAGCAAGTGGAAGTTGTGGGATTTTAGGTGCTCTCATGCAATAAATTTGATTTATTTTCGATTTGCCATACTAAGCTTTGCATATAACTTTTTGGGTGGTTGTTTCTAAGAAAATAAAAGCAAACAAACAAAAGTGTCTTTTGTGCACATGGAAGGTGCCAAACTGACAGCCCTGGAGACTAAAGTCCTCTATTTATTTGTAGAGCAGATACAGCATGGGCAGCAGCAGTGCAAACTTCCCCTCATTGCCCCACCAATGTGCCTCAGCCCTGACCTGGAGAGACCACCTTTAGGGGTAAGAGAGTGGTTCAGAAACACGCCCTCGGCCACTCTGCTGTGAGTGACGGGAGGCCAGTCACAGGCACCCGGCTGTGCCATCTGTGGTGATGTTTTCTCTGATCTGAGCCCCATCCATTGGCTGGGAGATCCATGTCCATCCTGCACAGGCTCTGCAGCTGCCAGACGTCTGGTAGCTGCTCTCCTTCATGGCTGACCTAGGCTGAGTTTGAAGAGGTACATGAGCAATTAAAAATAAATCAGCTAGTTAATAATTGAATAAGCCATATTGCCATGACACTGTTTAAATGCTTCCTTTCTTTTGAAGTCAGTTTTATTTCAGAAAGTAGGAGCCTCTGAGGAAGCTGACCTTCATATAACATGTTTTATCTAGGAAATTATATCTGAGAAGTTCTTGGGTTTGAAGTTTCCATGCACAGCAGCCAGAAGAAGTTAGCAATGCTAAGATAGAATAATCGGTCTATTCTCAGATCTGTCTTGCATGAAGCCTGTATTTGTTTACATAGTTTAAATGTTTAACAAACTAACCTCTTGCAATTTTGGAGACACTGAGGCATTTGTCAGTGCTTTCATCTTGGAACAGATGTTTATTACAAGCAAATAATAGCAGTGAGCTGCACTACTGCACTGCAGCGGGAAAAGAGTACCTAGCCCACCTTCTCCTTCTCAAGGTGCAGGAGCAGTAGACTAATTGACATACCTGTCACCTGTAAGCAATTTTGGCAAATTGACAACCTGGTCTAGTGGATGGCGTCCTTGCCTTTGACAGAGGGGTTGGAATTGGAGATCTTCAAGGTCCCTTCCAACCCAAACAGTTCCATATCCTATGATTTTGCCCTGCTGCCATGTAGAAGTTGCTCCTGCTGTAACTCTGAAGTTGCCCCCACGCTAGCATTGCGAAAGCCTAAGTCCCAGCAGCAGGTGTTTCACTGCACACTGTGAAATCCTGCAGGGCAAGGGCAGGGATGCTCTCTGAAGTGTCCTCATGCTGTGTGCACAAGCACTTATCTGGCCATACTGTGTGGTGTGTTCCCCTCTCTACACTCAGGGACTTGCCTTTGTGTATCTTTATAGAGTGAGATGAGAATATGACCTAAAGGCAGTTTCATATTGCTAAGGTGAAATAATTGGCTCTTTTATTGAAAGAAGTTTTGAATACTCAGTTTCTGTTGCTGAAAAAGGATCTGTCTTCCCGAGTTTAAATATTTTCTTTTTCACCCGTCCCGTTCCTTTCTTTTTTTAATACCTCTAAGAAGGATTATTGCATATCTGTGCCTACCCCATCCCAGCTTTTCTCCTTTCCCATCCTTCTCCTTCCCTTTCCCTCCAGTGTGTTCTTGATGAAGTTTGCTCTTGTATATCTGTAGTGCTTTTTGGCAGTTTGTTTGTCAAACATGGAATACTTTTAACCCTCTGTGTTTAAAAGTAAGCTGAAGTTTCTCCCACAGTAGATCTGTGCTTGGAGAGATCGCTGCTTGCGGGGCTGGGCCTGCCCTTGGAGCACAACTAGGCTTGGTTAGAGGCAAATTGAAATTAAGCAGAGCATGGACAGGTTCCAGAAAGATCCGTGATGGGGTGGCTGTCAGGAGAGGGGGCGCAGAGCCCGCGGGAGCCCTGGCACAGCAGGTGTGGAGGCTGAAGGAGGAGGTGCATGTTCCCCTGAGCAGCACAGGGCCGGGAAGGAGGAAGGTATACGGAGCATATGCCGGGCAGGGTGGGGTGGGATGAGGGTCCCATGAAAGGGACAGCTGGGTGCAATGACAGGCAGGCAGCTAGGGGCACCTTTGGGTCGATCAGAGCAGCTGGAGGGAAGGGTGACAGCTGCCCAGAGCCAGGGGCAGGCAGCATCCTCAGGAATCCTCTGCCTAGGCCAATGGCCACACGTGCCACGTGGCCACATTGCTCCAGCCCAGCTGCACACCAGGGGTTGGGGGCTCTTGTCACAGTGACCACAACATCCACTCAACTCAGCAAACAAATGTAGCAGTACTTTCTGGCAGGTTAGTGGCCTGACATATTTTATTTATGAAATAAACAGGAGGAGGGATTGAAGTGGGACATCTGATGGCTACTGCAATCAAGGTAGGAAACCAAGTTTCGAAAGAGATGGTGAATATAGGTTGAAGATTTTTGACATGTTTAAAAGAACTAAGTTTAAAAACAATGGTGAGGACAGGATCCAGGGCTGAGGGAGGTGTGGAGTCCTGGGCGCTCCTCTGCTTGAGGCAGGAGCAGTGCCTGAGCCTGGCATAGGGGACCAAAAGCATAAGGAGAGTTTAATCTGCAGGAGGAGAGTGTTCAGAACAGCTCATTTCTAGCACTGTGTGGTAACCAGCATTTCTACAGCAAGAGCTATAATGACAGAGCTATAACACAGAGTAGCATACACAGAACATTAAAATCTGCCTCTTAGCTGCATCTGGTACTCCAGCCAAGTCCTTAGTTCAGTAAGAGCTGCAAACTCAAGTCATGCTGCTAATTTTCTTCTGCTTTTGGGAAAGCTTTGGCAAAACACAAGTGTTGTGATATCACCAAAAATTTGTGGGAACTGGGATGTCTCCGAGCCACTTTCTTCTGTGAAGCAGAGCTTGTGGAGGGTCACAGAAAAGGCTGATTTTCTTGCAGTCTGAGGTTAGACTTTGATATTGCCTGTGAGGCAAAGAAAAGGTGGCAACATTTGGCTTCTTCTTTTGACCCTCACCCCGTTACGAGCTTTATAAATCCCTTGGAAAAAATTACTGTGGAATCAGAATTGAACAAGGAGTTGTCTTGACTTGTGAAGCCCTTGTGTAGCATTCTCACTTTGGCATGACCCACCTGGTTGGTTGTATCATGTCAATTGCCAACAAAAAAAAAGAGATGTTGGGATGATGAATGTACAACTACTATGGCAGATTTATAACATGGTTGGGTGGTGTGCAGCTTGCTGGAGAGAGAGAAAAAGCATTTTTTAGAGACTTATTTTTTATGTTGAGGGTCTGTGAAGTCTGTGGCTAGAAAAATGTGCATTGCCTTCATTGGCATTGGAGAAACATTTTCAGCTGACATTAAGGTGGTGTTTTTTGCCAGTTTGTCTTTTCTTTTTCCACTTTGTATTCCTTAGGCTTTTGTGGAGGTTAGACTGAGCCAATACATTGATGTCCAAGGACTTGGATGTCTGCATGGTATAAATTACAGCTCTTAATTACACTGAGTGTCTAAGAATGTAGTATTAACTATGAGACACACAGAAGCCTGTCTTTTGAAACCTGACAACATAACTTGGATGTTGATACCAACCTGATCTACATTTCTGCATAGGAAGAGCTATATCAAGGGGACACCACTTCCAATTAGAATATTTTTTACATTTTTCACATATGAAGAAACTCAACCCCACAAAAATAAAAAAAAAAATAGTATTGTCCCTATGTACTATATCAATTCATTAAGACAAATCTCCAGGGAAGATGAATTACCTTTATTTTTTCCATCTTGCCATTCATTCACAATTGTATCTTTCAAAGAATAGTGAAATTTCTTCCTAGAAGAGAGAAGGCTGGGTTGATCTTTTCCAGGATGTTGATACAAGGTATTTTTATTCTGTTTGAAGGAGATTTGTAAAAATGTTTCTAATGAGTTCTGCTGTACAAATCTTAATGTTATCCTTATTTAATCCTTATCAGATCAGATTAACAAAAGAAAGATTAGCTGCAGCATCAGGAAAAAATGTACTGCTGCAACACTATGCCACATTCTTTTATTAGGGCTCAAGTTTGCAATGTCTTCAAGCTGGAGAATATCTGGTAATGTTAAAATTGCCTTATTGCTTTCTAACTCAGAAAAACTTGCACTAGATCATCTTTTTCCAAAAAGATATTCTGGAATATATAATCCCCCTCTACTCACTGTTAGTACCCAGCCATCCAATAGCCACAGTGAAATTTAGCCAGCTCATACATCTATCTCTGTGTGTTAAAATCTTGAATTTACACAGCTGCTACTCAGCCTGAAATACTAATACCTAATCTTTTTACTTTGAAAAGCTTCAGAAAATTAGAGAGTTGTGAAAAATTAATATTTATTCTGGAGTCTTTTTTCAGTCACTTTATGTTCCTTTTAAATGACTGAGCAATCAGATAAAGTTATTAAAACCTGGCACCATATAAATGCTGAACTTTGACAATTGCCTCTGGATTTCTTTAACTTTTTGTGTGAGTCCTATGCATTTAGCTCACAATATCAGTAAGCCATAATGTAATCTGGATCATTTAACAGCCAAGGGCTTTGCCACATCATCAGATTGTTGGTATCTTTTATGCCCTTTGAAGGAATGAAAGGCAGTTTTCACATCTTTGTTGTCATTATGATCCAGCATGGCTGCTTCCTGCAGTGAGCTCCCCAGTATCCTCTGTGCTTTATCAGCTGTGTCTTTGTGTGATGTGCTATTCTCTGAAGATTATTACTTCTGAGATCTCGTCAGTGCTGTGAAGAAAGCATTCCTTGTTCATCCATATACTACAAAACAATGGAAACTTATATGCAAAGATAAAATATCCTACTATTCATGGAAAGAAAGTTAAATTCTCATATTTTTCACTGTGCATGAGATTATTCACTAAAAAAATTAACCCAGGCAACCCCCTGTTACACAAAATTAGTTACTTGTGCAGGATGATTTTTTGTTTTCTGGGATCTGATACTTGTTGCATCTCTCATAAGAGATGATATTGATTCCCTTCTATTCGATATAGCTCTTGAAAGACAATGTTGGAATGACCTCAAGAAGTTCCTGGTTTGATTCTTTCTTTGCACAGATAATATCTTTGATTAATCAAAAATCTATTTTTCCAAACCAGCTGTGCTTTTCCTAGCAATGTGAGTGCTTCAGAAACTGGACCCAGTGTGTTTGGGAATCTCTAGTGCAAGAAGATTTGGGGGTTTTGTTGATTGAGGCATAGCATAGTTTTCTACCTCCTGAGTTGCTTCTAGTCACTGTCTCATAACTTCTGTCAAATTTATAATTCATTAACAATCACAGCTTAGTTTGTGATTTCTTTCCTTTCTCATACTTCCACAAAATCATTTTATCCAATAGACTCTTTTCACTTTTCTGTCCTTCTCATTTTTAAGCTATTAAAAGGGAGCAGCATTTCATGTACTGTTCAGAGTGGGAACGGTCTTGGGTACTAGTAACAGCACCTTATAATTCCTATTTCCTGCTACTCCAAGCTTAATAATATCTTGAATCTCAAAAAGTCTAGACTCTGTGAGCTCTATGAGAAAGTGGGAAGTAGCAAAATGATTCTCAAAATTGTCACAAGTATTTTGGCAGTACATAAGGTGAAAGAAAAAAAAAACCAAACCTGTATCTCTGGCCAGGGCAGCCTCTTGAGATCTGCCTTAAACTCCCTTGTTTCCGTGTCCACTGATGTGCAAATCCCAGCCTACCTCAGAAATCCATTCTTCCAGCTTTAGAGGTCATGAAAGTTACCCACTAAAACTCTCTTCTGGTATTAGAAGAGCAGGAATCCCAGTGCACCTTACAAATGGAAATAGGAGCTGGCAGACACAAGCCCAATGGATCCAAATTTGTCACTGCTAAGAATTGTGATTTGTGCTGTGTTCATCTCACTTTAGTTCTCCAGCCAGATACTATTCCATGGCAGTTGAGGCTTCTGTATCTTCAGCATGGTGTCAGCAGTGTTGGTTTTGATTATTAAAGAGTCTCTTGCTTTCACCATTATTTTCACTTTCCTTGTCTTTTTCCTTGTCACTTCATTTACCTTGTCTCCTTTGTGGTGTTATATTTTTTTGTGATAAATTGATTTTCCCCAGGATGGTTCCTTTTGAGAGTGAAAGGAAACACGAGATCATCAACCCGATATTTTATTTTTCCCTTCATTGCATGTTCTCTATATTTTATCTTGTTTTTATTTTAAATTATTTTTTTCTGTATTTTAATGACATGTCTGAAATCTTTGTACATTTTTTTTGCTCAGTTGCATATAAATTATCATTTGTTTGTACTGCTGTATTGTATTCTACTTTTCTAAGAATAAATAAAGGTTTGTTTGGGGAAAATAAATCATGCAAACATTGGCAAAATAATGCATTTTAACGCCATCTAGAAATTCAGTTTCAAACCAGCTTTGAATGTAATAAGCTGAGGAACTTCATTTAACTAGCATTTTTAAATCAGCAAAGTGGTGTGAGGAACCAGTCAACCCAGAATGCAAAGTTTACTTTTTGATGATAAAGTATAAGCTGGAAGAATCGGAAAAAAAAAAAAAAACAAACAACCAAACAGGCCAATATAATATATAAATTACCTTGTACAGAAGCTGGTAATAGCTGGAAGGGCATCTTAACTCATTTCATGCTGGCTTTTTATGCAAGTGAAGAAACAAGATTTTCTCTTTGGAGGAACCTGTAGTGAAGCAGATATTCTGAAATTCCTGGTCCCAGGCAGGGTGCACATCCAGAATCCAATGAAATCACTCAGCTGCTGCTATTGATCACCATAGATTTTGGTCAAGGCTGTAATGGATTTAACAGTGACATGTCATCCCCTTGATTTATGGCACGGGGCCCAGGCTTCTGCTACCCAAAGCAGTGGTGAAGCAATTGAGTTTTGTACCAGCATATTTCCCTAACTGCAAGGAAGGGATTTTTGTGTTTGGTTTAATTTTTCTCTGTCACGTAAAAAAACCCTGCTAATGGGATCCTTAGGGATATAATCTGGATTTACCTGGCATGAACCTTAGGGGGCAAAGAAAATTATTCAACAGAAAAAAGCTTAAAAAATGAGTGTTGCCATGCAGGGAAATCAAAAAGAAATAACCTGTTTAAAGTTTCAGTTTGGTGATGAGTGTAAGTACTTGTTTAATTTGCATTACATTGCCTATCCCAGAGAACTTCTGTGGCTACTCATGAGCTTGGCATGAGCTTATGTGTTTTACTGAATTGGAGCCTTAACGTGTCAGATTCTTTTAGATTCTTCACACAATGTTTACACAGCTAATTTTTGTATGTCTTATCTCAGCCTATGGCGGTATTTTAAAGCTGACTTTTTGAAGGGGGTGTAAAATAACAAAATCAGTAAAAGTTTAAAATAAAAAAAAGCATAAAATGTGACTTTTTCTCAAATTTCTTTTGCATTTTTGTGGTTTGTAAAATGCCTTAGGTGTTGATCTGACTAAGCATTTAACCATGTACATAAAATTAAATAAGAGGTGTATTCTAATCTCACCCAGAGCACCAAAACATTTCCGTTCCTTTTAGTGGCATAGGATCAAACTTCAGTTGCTTTGAAACCACCATGTATGAAGCAGAGACTGGGAGTTATTGAGGTTATTTAGTGAAGATTGACCTTACCATGCAATGATATTAACATGCAATTTATAAACCTATTTATCAATTGAATTTAAATAATTTTATAGTACCTGAAATAATCTCTGGTCAATATTACCAAAATATTAAGGTATCACAGATACCAGTACTGTGGAAAATATTTTTTTAATTAATCAATGGCTTGGTTATGATTTTTTGTAAGTCCAGACCCATATTTATAAGCACATATATAAAAAAGAGCCACACAAACTCACTCAACAAGTACTATTTCTTCAGAATTATTCCATATGCAAGAGTTATCTTTTGGGAAACTGATGGCCAGATTTTTATTATGCTGAGCTATTTTAATGATTTGACTGGTCGTGTCTTGTCTTATGTCAAAATAGGAGCTTGGGCAGTTTCCAAAATACAGCCCTGACTGGGGGCACAGAAACCTTTACAAAATCTGGTTTTTAATTGCAAAAATTGTGGCTAATAGTCGGGAGTAAGGATTTTGTGTGGCTTTCATATTGCTGAAGTGGAGGTGAGAGGCTTTGTAAATCAGCTAACACCGGGCATCAAACAGGTTGTAGAACCAATTCTTTGTCTCCAGTGCCAACTCTCTCTTCTGCTCCTGGCATAATAGGAAAAAAATGGGAACTTTTGAAATTTGGATGTGACTAGACAGGAATGAAGAAGAAGGGTGTGGAGCAATCTGTTACACCTGATGCTCCAGTAGAGTAATTCAGACTGTTAAAGAATAGCATTGCTTTGATCTGGGCTCACTGGAGCGAGAAATTGCATCCCTTATGGACTAGATTATAATTTAGGATTAAAGAATGTATAAAGCAATGTAAAGAAACCATTAAGTTTTAGTGAATTTTGGAATAGAACCTTCATGAATTTAATATTTCCTTCATAAAAGAGTAATCTGTCACCTCACAGTTGATTTCAGATGATGTCAAATTCTGAAAACACCACCCTCTTGAGGGCAATCCTCTTTTGTTGCAATGCTATTTCAGACCAGAAGTTTAAGAAATGATGAGTATATGTTTGCTGAAAAGAGTGAAATATTAATTATATTATTAGCCTCACTATCTTGATCCTTTTTTTTTCTCCCCACATCTTCCTTTCCCTTTCCATCTGGAGATGGCCAATGATGTGAGGCTGGGCCTCAGAAGCATGGTGAGAATTTATAATAAACATACAGATGGTTGGTTTCTTGTTGAAAATGCCTGCACAGATGAATCCCTGTTAGTTTCCTCCTCATCTTTACCTTCCCCTGGAACTCCCCTTGATCCTAACCTCTGTGTTGTTGGAAATGCCTGTAACTGCAGTCTGTAGTGTGTACACAGTAGAGGTTTCTCCAGTTGCAAGTTCTCCTTTCTCCCGAGTTCCTTTGCAGAGACACTGGCATGCTCATGAACCAGCACTCATTCTGTACTGCATTTTGCTGCTTGTGTTGAGGAATGTTTCTTTGCATTCTCTTATTGTCCTGTTAATTTTTAACATCTTGAAAACAGTGGAAACATCTGTACCGTGTGAACCACTCACTCATTCTCTTTGTCGTTGGGTTACCAGCTGGTGAACCAAGGTTGGTAAGGACTTTAAAGCTTGAATATCTCAGCATGAGGCTGGATGTCCCCTTTCATACTGAGTAACAAATGAAAATGCTATCACAGCCTCTTCCCTAGCAGGTTTGGGTCTGTTGTGAGTTGTGAGCTCTAGACTGTCCTCTCTGTGATTGCACTTAGTTAATGGGTGGTGGTAAATGTGGGAGTAGATCACTACAAGACACTGTGGGGCAACCTGCTGTTCCCCTATCAGGACTGTGTCCTGTGTATTTATTCACAAAGACAGGGATGCAGTTGAAGAGGATAAATAAGACAGAGAGAGAGGTTTAGCTGGTTTACAGTGGTGTGCATTGTCAGCTTCACTGGCCTGCTGGGGAGATCACTGTCTGGGGTGTTCTTGGCAAGGCTCACAGGCAGGACCTGTGGGACACATCAGAATTAGATCCCTGGTTAGACGTGATTTCAGGTGAGAGAAATCCAGCCTGGGTAAGGTGTGCAACAGGAGTTTGGGAAGATGTGAACTGCTTCATGAAGGTTCTGGCTACTTGCACCAGTTCTGTAGCAAGTCATTGTCACTTGTTTGGTGTCTAGGCTTTTGGTAATTATTTATTTACACCTATTTTCTGGCTGAGGGTAGCTGGAAATAAACTTTGGAAATGTATTTGAAAGAATTTTCTATCACATGAACATCTACTTTGCAGTATTCTGTAATATCTCACTTTTTTTTCAGGTTTACTTAGGAGGAAAAAGAGTGTTACTGTCTCTTCATAAAGGAATTTCTGCTCTCTGGTGAAGGAGAGTATCACCTAGTCAATAAGGTGGCCTCTTGTACATAATTTTTATGAAGTTTTGTTTCTTTGCAGATGATTCCACATTGAGTGAAATTAACATACTGCAAAACTTTGATTTCTTTTATTCTTTCAATTAGGTAAGAGCCAACTGGACCTCACCTGATGTCAGTCTCAGTGCCTTCTTCTAACAGCTGGTTTATGGACGATAATTTAGCTAATTGCTAATTTGAAATACATGGTACAGCTTCCACTTGTAAGAGCAGAAGCTTGATTGCAGGATTGGGCCTATTTCTAAAAGCAGGTTTTCAAGTAGACTCTTGATGTGCATCCCTGCGTATTTCTAATAAGATTCTGTTATGGTCAAACCAGCTTTGAGCAGAGCACACTCAGAAACCACTCAGCAAATCTGATATAACATTAAGTGCTATTTGACTGGGTCAGCTGCCTGTGTTAAATTAATGACAGCAGACATACATCACCACTGCATCTGTTTACACATCTCTGCATTTCACTGCATTGTCGGCTGCGGCATCTCTGGGATAATGAGTGTCACACCGTGAGTCACGTTAAAAAGGAGTTATTGGTATTAATATCACACCATACTGTATTGTCATTGTTTTGCAGCACATCTATTGCATATATCATCACTGCTTTTTCTTCTTGAGCGAGCCAATTATGCCTGGTTTTGCCAATCTGTCAGAGCCTCCTGGAATAAATTAAAATTACAGCTTTGCATATGCAGGAGCTATAACTGAAAGTAATGATAATGACCCTGGGTGAATACAGGATTTTAGAATAATCCTAAACAATTATACACATGCAGAGCTGCTGCTGCCTTATTTCTCTTTAACAAGTTAAATATTTTGAGTCCACGATGTCTGAAACCCCACAGACTGAAGTTGGTTGCTGAGTGGAGCTGTGGGGTTTGATGCTGAGTAAGAAGAGAATAGTTTGTGGGTACCTGAGCATGGAAACTTTGCTGTTTCAGGGTTTTTTTCTCATCCTCCTTTTTCAGTTTTGCAGTACGGCTGTCTGTGCCTGGAAGTGCCTCAGAGTTCCTTTCTAACTAGGAACAGGTGTACCATAGGTCTTCCAGCACCTGTGTCTCACGACCTCTGACACGTGTCATTGTGAACACACATGTATTAGCCAGGAGGACTTTTTTATGGGTGAGAGAGAGACCAGCATGTTTCCTGGTCAAGGGCAGAAGAGGAAGTGTCTGTCTGACACTGGGGTTTGTCTCAAATTTTGAAACACAGTCCTGATCACAAAATTACCAGTTTTTTAAAAAAATAGTTCTTGCACAGAATGAAAACCTAATATTAGCATTTGTGTCTTGGTTTCTTTCTCTCCTCAAAAGGTAGTCCTTTATGTTGTCACTCAGGACAGAAAACAAAAAAATAAACCATAAATGAGGCCTGACTGATTATTAAGGCTGTATTACCTTGAAAGCATTGTTTCCTGCCTATCTCCTGTGTTTTATTTACCAGGCTTTTAATTCTTGGCACAGTTACCAGCATCTGACAGGGAGCTATTGACATATGCAAGATACCCCCTCCCTGTATGAGCCTGTCTGCCCGTGTTGGCTACCTTTCTGAAATTTTAGTCCTTCTGGGGTCAGGGTCATCAATCTTTTTCTTCTCCAGTCTAGTGTGCTTCTTTCTATTTGCAGGTGTTGGATGTCGATGCAACTTTTCACAGTTTTGGCATAGTTTTAGCATCACATTTCTGCAGATATTAGACTTTCCTGTTTGGGCATTTGTCTTCCTTTCTTGACTTACTGGAACTGCTTCATCATCTTGTAGCATTTTTATGTCTTGAAGTGGCTTTTCTTGAGCTCTGTAATAAGCTCACGGAAATTGCAAGTTAA
Source organism: Irena cyanogastra (assembly GCA_013397155.1). Taxonomy (NCBI): domain Eukaryota; kingdom Metazoa; phylum Chordata; class Aves; order Passeriformes; family Irenidae; genus Irena; species Irena cyanogastra. Next base: position 1,125,497 of record VWZV01006847.1, read on the forward strand.
AAAACAGACACCACAATTGTGTCTTTAATTAAAATATTTTTCTCCAAAAAATTTTCCCTTGGAAGATCCCAAGTGTTGCAAGCCAGTAAGCTGAGCAGTATTACTTTTTAATTAATTGTGTTTAGAGTGATGTAGGCAATTTCTTAAAAACATCAGCCAGTAGCTCCTTTCCAACACCCTTGAATTTGATCACGTTAACTGACTCCAAACCTCCCGATTAGTAGCATATTCTTTCAATATGACTGCCCACAGGCTTTATTAGAACCCACGGTCAAGGGTCATAGAAAATAAGCTAGGAAAAAAAATATTGATTACTCTGTAAATCATGATGTCTGCATTTATATCTTGTCACAATTTCACTCTGTGTGAAAAGGGCAGACTTGGTTAGTCCTGAAAGGAAGTCATAGTTTCTTGCAGGTGTAACCGTGCAGCTTCAGTCGTTCCCAGATAATTCTGGTGAGCATTCTCTCACACACCCAGGGTGTGCTCCTGCTCTCAGTCATATGCCATTGAACCTGTTGCTCATGATCAGGTGCTTAGGACGTATCAGAAACCTGCCTTTCAAAGGCCCTTCCAGAACTCAAACCCCCTGGGGGACATTGACATTTCACTTGGTATTTATGCATAAGAGAATTTCCTGACCAGGAGCAATGTTTGGTTAGCTGTTTTCCTTAAGCCTGCAGAGGATAAGCCTGGATGTGTAATTAATTTTCCCTACACGTTTCTTCCCTTCACTGATTAATTTCTTCAACTGATCTATTTGGAGTACAACATTAATATTGAAAATAGAATTATGAAGCCAGCAAAGGAAAAATATTTTATCTTCTTCTGGCAACACAGGCATATACTTGTGTCCAACACAACCATAGATGAGAAGTGGAGTTGAATTGGCATGAAATGTCTGAGATGTGACATATTTATAATATTAACTAAAATTTATACATTAAGCGCAAAAAAGAAATTTTTACGAGTTACCGATATTTAATGAGAAGCACAGAACTAAAAATAAAGAAGAACATGGAGCTGACAATGGAGAAAACATAATAACTTCTAAGATTTCTTTTTCTGGCTTTATTGCCATTTAAACCTTTCTCCATACAGCTTGTTAGTTTTCAGTAACATATGCTATGTTGCTGAGTTTCCCAGAAGAACAATAAAGGAAAAAAAAAAGATTAGGTTTACAGAATTTACAGATTTTGAAAGGTTGACTTGTCACATAATGCTATCCCAAAACCTCTGCTTCTGGAAATCTTGGGATTCAAAGTGGTTTTATGGTGTGCAAGGACAAACTAATCTTTCCAAGCATTTCTGAATTTTATCTTAGGGGTTTTTTTAAGTATTTGGAGAATCATTCATTCACCATTAAGATAGTCCCATACAAACCTTGACATTTAGTTATTTAGCTGCTCTTTTCTAATAAGACAAAGAAAAAGGGAAGAACCTTTAAAAATGTGGTTTTATAATTCCTCAGAGACAAGTTGTTTTCCATAACCTTTGCAAACATTTTATTTTGACAATGAAAAGAGGGAATAATGTGAATTCCCGGTCTGTTGAAAGCCTTTAAAAAGTTTTCTCTGATCTTAATAAGGCCAGCAAGTTGTCCTTAATGCTGAAGAAAGAGAAGTAGCCAAGTGAAATCATCACTCCTACCTCTTAAAGAGATGCCAAACATTAACTTCTCTGTGTACTTCATGAAGTGTTCTGATGTGGATAGAATGTGATGTCTGTGTGCAGGAACTGGTTTTAATCTCTGTTGAGAATGAAAATTTTAGCAGAGTGAAACATGAGCTTGTGTTGTGAACTGCAAACCCACCATTTCCTGAGGAATGCTCTCCTGGGTAGACTGTGCATAGCAGAAGAAAAGGCCTGGTAGGCCAGGAGAGGGGAACATTCCAAAGGACGTGGTCCTTGATAATCCCTATGGCCTGGACACCTCAGTACCCATCCAGAGATATGTATTGAGAGCATCCCAGCTGTGGCCCTTCATCTTAAAAGGCCTCAGCTAAATATGTAACTAGTATTAATTCATGCTTTGAATTTTATGACCTTCTGTACCCAGATGCTCCAAATGAAGATCCAGCTTCATTCACAGATTTATTCTCACTCTGCAAACAATTAATGACTGCTTGTTTCAATTATTGAAACCTTACCTTTCCCTCTGTGTTGGCTTTATCCAAGTTACATTTTACTTGCTCCACTAGCAAAGCAGGATGAATATACTTAAGATGTACTTGCAATCAAAAAAAAATAAAATATAAATAAAATGGTGTACATTTTCACTTGAAATGATCTGTAGAAGGCTTTAGTATTTGGCAAAAGCTCTGAAAAATGTAAATGAGTCCATGAGCATTTCACCAAGGCCTCATTTAGGAATATTTGCTCTAATATTTGCTCAGTTCTAACCCGAGTTCTCCTTTGTTTTCTTATTTTGTTTGGAGGCTTGACAAGAATATGAGTCCCAGATATGCAGAATGCCAGCTAGGAGTCTACATCCCAGCTAGCAGCATTGTTTAGAAAAGAAATAGTACAGGGTACCTAAGGAGGCATTTTGTAATGGGCTTCTGGGAGTCAGCTCCTTGGACACGGCATCATCGTACATGGTGCTAGCTGCAGTTTGTGCACAAGCAGAACTTTGCAGCAAGCTTTTGTTAGCCAACAGGTGAGGAAAATGCAGCAGTGAGTGGTTGGACATCTGTTCCAAAGGAACCCACCCAGACAGGTCGAGCTCTTACTGCCATCAGGGAATAATGTAAGAACTTTTCTCACATTTGCCCCAGGTCTACAATTTTACTTCAAGATAAGGAAGTTATGAATTAAATCCATGTAATCCTCTGGTCACCATACAATAAATCCTTAAGTTTCGTAGCTACAAAATTTAGGAAAGAGCCTTTGAGTTATCATCAGCTTAGTGCATTGTCTAATGTATTGAATGAAGGGCCTGACAAGTCAGGGGTGTTTGTTGTCAGGAAGGACTTAATACAGCTACAGGGGTTATCTGATCAAGTGTCGTGTGATCCCTGCATGTCAAAAAAGTTTATTTTTTATTTTATTATCCATTGATTTTTCTCTAACTCAAAATTATCTGATTAGAGGATTTGGCTGAAAAAGCAGGATTTTTTAAAAGTTATTTGTTTCTTTGGTGAGGAGGAGTATATCCCCCAGGTTTCTGGGAGCTTCATTGGGATTTTGGTGAATTTATGACATAAATTAAATAGGAATTCATTTTCCACTGATTAGCAAAGAATTTGCAACATGCAGTTCAGCCCTGTAATTGTGGAGCAATTGTATTCCAGTTGAAATCAATATGGATTTAGCCTAAGCTAAGGACACAGGTTTGGACTGTACATCATGTAACACTAATTCATTTCCAAACCCATGCAGGGATCAGCAAATTCAAGGGCTCTTGAGTAATGTAGAAGGGGTGTTAAATCACAAGGTTAGAATTGAATCTGTAGTTGACATTGACTGGAATCAAGGACTTTGGAGTTGGTTTGTCAATTTACAGGGGAAAGCAAAGTTGCATAGCAGAGGATACCGCTGGAATAAGATTGTAATTCTCTGTGCTCCACCTGAAAACCAGTGATGAAAGATTACGAGGAGTGAGTGGCAGTGACACTTTGTACTTCATTCCCTGAGCCTAGATTTTGGTTTGAATCAGTAAGGCTGCTGGTGTTGGGTCAAACCAACGTTTAAGCACAGGTTGACCTTGGGCAGTCATGTATTACTGGAACAGAAAAGTTTTGGGTAGTTCTGCTCCTTAGGTTGGAGCATTGCTGTCTGAGTAATGTAATTACAGGTTTCTGTTGGACCAGGGAATTTCTCCAGCTCCAGGGTTCTTGGGCTGTTATGCTTTGCTGCTATTCTGCTGTGTGTTACACTTGCATCAAATAACTACAACTGCAATCATAGCTGTGCTTTATGAAATGTAGAGAAATTATATAATGTAATACCTTTTTTATTGGCAATACAACGCTAGCTGTTAAAATTCAGTCAGACAGCATCCCAGGTGGTTGACTTCACCCTGCCAGTTTTGTTGCTTCCCAGTCTGAGCATCTTGAATGCCTTGCTGAGGTGATAAACAGCCCACTGTAGGTCTTTGCTGCTTCAGGATTTAAAGAAAACTCCTTTTGCTGTATTTCCTTATGGAAGCTAAAATGTGTTGAGTGAGTGGTTCTAACAGACAGTTGAAGAGACCACTCTGTGAACCTTGGGAAACGCTTTCTCAGAAGATGCTGATGAGTTTTCTAAAGACCAGCACTGTTCTCCTGAGCTCTGACCACAGACAGACTTTTCCAGATGACATGTCAAGATGACAGACAGTTTATAGTCTGTCATGCAACTGTTCAAGCACAAATGCATAGTCCCCTCCCCAGGGCTCCCAGGGGAGGCCTCTCTCAGTGCTGTTCCAGTAGGTTTATATTCTGAGCCACACAGGTGACCCAGGGCTTCCTGATGGAAAGGCAAGAATTCATCACCACCACAACCCTTGGCCAGTAGATTTCAACACATGAAGCAACTACCCTGAAGTCAGACCACTACATTTACTGACGTATTCTTTAGAAAATGCTCTGCAGATAGATGAGATAGTGGTGAGGTGTCATGTGGTGACAAGGGGCTGAGCTGGCCACTGGAATTTGGGGTCCTGGGTCATTTGTTTGCCTGCTATAGGCTTTTGTCAGAGCTTGTGCAGGTGAGCCGAGAGCGTGAGGGATGTGCTGGTCCCTGATAGCTGTGCTGGCCCCTCTTAGCTGAAACAGCCATCAGTTTACCTCCCAGGAGGATGGGATTGACAACATCAGGAGCTCCAGCAGGCTGAGATTGAGCTGGTGTTTTCTACAGCATTTTCTTCAGCAGGTTTTTCCTCTGGAGATGTCACCGCACCTTGAGGTTTTGCACAGGCACAGTTGAAGTCCAAGTGATGTAATGAGTGATCAGCAGCTCTGGTCACACAGAGGAAAGGAAGGGGCCGGATGGGGTTGGAGATTGTGTTTGGACTGATTGCTCTGGTTTCTTCCTCACTAGGACAAAGAAGTTAATCTGGAGCAGGTGCACAGACGCATGAACAGTTTAATTGATGAAGACATAGCCCACAAGCAGATCTCTCCAGCGTCCATCGAGATCTCGGCGCTGGAGATCGGCGGCATGCAGCCAGCTCAGACCCTGGAGCCGGTGCGCGAGTACCAGAACACGCAACTTTCTGTCACCACCTTTTTACCAGAACAGACAACTCATGGTGCCAGCAGGACACTCACAGCTGCCTCGGGCAGCAACCTGCCGCTGCCGCTGAGCAGCTCAGCCACCATGCCCTCCATACAGTGCAAACACAGGTCACCCAACGGAGGACTATTCCGGCAGAGCCCCGTGAAAACCCCGATCCCAATGGCATTCCAGTCCGTGCCGGGGGGAGTCATTCCAGAAGCAATGGAGCCCTCGCATGGAACGTCCATATGACGGAAACAAACAGTACAAACAACCAGCAGAGATTTTTAATACAAAATTTAAAAGAAACAAAAAAAAAAAGAAAAAGATAACAAACTCTTACATTTTTTTTTCTTGTATATACTTGTAAATAATGAAAGAATGAAGTGGGAAGTGTATTTTGAATATTCCCAATTTTCGAAGTAAGTAAAAAACAAAAAACAAAAATGTATGAATGACTTTGTAAATTTTGTTCTATATGAATAAAAAGGCAAACTACTTGTGGTCGTTCTCAAGTGCCAAAGANAAACACTTTGATGAACAACAGGTTTTAGGTTAAGGGGAAAGCTTTTAAGAAAAACTGCTCAGCTCTGTTTTGTTTCTTGTGTACATGACTGAAAATGGGGAGGAACCAATGGAGTGAGGCAAGGAGGAACTGTAAANAAACTCTTACATTTTTCTTGTATATACTTGTAAATAATGAAAGAATGAAGTGGGGTAAAAGTGTATTTTGAATATTCCCAATTTTCGAAGTAAGTAAAAAACAAAAAACAAAAATGTATGAATGACTTTGTAAATTTTGTTCTATATGAATAAAAAGGCAAACTACTTGTGGTCGTTCTCAAGTGCCAAAGAAGACCTGTTACTGGGACTGAGGGCCATACTTTTCTTTTTTTCCATGGATTTCAACACTTATTCCCTTACAGGTATGGTTTTTTTAAGTGAAAAGAATTTATCTCTTTCTTGCTCAGATCTCAGTTCACCATGCTCAGATCTCTCCTTTCCCCAGAACCCTGTTTATAGCCGAGATGACAATTCACTCAGAGAACCTAGCAGCTGGTATTAGCATAGCAGTAAAAAATGCTTTAAAGGTGAATTATAACTCGAATCCAACAAACAATAAACAGAGAACATTTTCCTTCTAACAAGGATTTAAACTTCCACACAGTTTCTAAATTTAAGCACAGGATAAATGGATTGTGTTTTTACGTGTCTGCTGTGCTGTGTGGCTCTTTTTATTTAACTTTGTGTTTTGTTATACACACATATATATATAATATATATTATATATATTATGACGTATATATTATAT
>VWZV01006847.1:1132021-1253948 GCA_013397155.1 Irena cyanogastra
TATATATAAACACTTTGATGAACAACAGGTTTTAGGTTAAGGGGAAAGCTTTTAAGAAAAACTGCTCAGCTCTGTTTTGTTTCTTGTGTACATGACTGAAAATGGGGAGGAACCAATGGAGTGAGGCAAGGAGGAACTGTAAAGGCAGGAGATAATGGCACTGCAGTGACTGTGCCCTCTGGTGCCATCTCTTTCTTTAAGGTTTCACTGAATTTGTTGCATAATGGACGCAATGCTCCCTGTTGAAATCATATCCCTGAATGACAAGACTATAAGCACAGCTCTGGTTTTTTTCCATTGATTTTGTAAAGAGAAATATTTTAATGGCCATGTCTAAAATCGTGGTAGAAATGGCTGTACAAAACCTTTTTTTTTTTTGTCTGTGAAACACAGAGGACAAAGACAGAGCAACACATATAGCTTATTTAACGTCTTGTCATGCAAGTATTACCAGTGCAATGTCGCATGACAAGAAAAAAACCAAACCAAAATCTAACACATTGTTTCCTTCCCATAGTGAAGTTTGAATGCCAAACATAATGGATCCCTGTCCCCCCTCCTTCTCTTCATGGACCATCACTCTCTTTCAAAATTGGGGTAATTTAGTGTCTTCTCAAATGTATCCCTAATCCTAGGTTGTAATTTCCCTTTGTAGCTGGATTTCTTCACTTTATTAGAACACTGCTATTTGGAAAAGACTGTAGATCCTGGTGCAGCAAAATCACTGTCTACTACATTAGGGTGAAAAATTCTGTTTGAACACAAGTAAAAATGCATTCACGTCCCAGGAAAGTCACCAGGCAATCTGGGTCAGGTTTTTGGATAAATAAACACTCCATTCACTGCTCCTAATTTGATTTGCATAATTACACAACACATATATTTATGGGGTGATTAAAGTCCCCACATTTTTATGTTTCTACTTTAAGCAGTAGGGAGGAAAAGTCAAACTGTGACATAAAACCAGCCTTATGGAAGAGTATACTCAGCCTAACACTTTTTAAATGAGGAATATTGATGGTGGGCTTAGAGGAGGAGTACTCTTAGAGGGATTAATTTGTCTCTCTAGTCAACCTGGTTCCTCATGAAGACAGTGCAATTTTGTAGCTTGGCACAAATTGCACTATTTGCCTCACACTAATTAAATATTAATAATAAAGCTGTCTGGATTTATGCTATTTGGAAGTTTGGCCCACAAAAACCCTGGATTTTTTTTTCTTCTTTTGTTGTATTTTTTTCTTCTTTTTGTTGTCTTAACAAACCTATGGCCACAGGAAAAAAAAAGCAATCTTCCATAAATATACTAATTAGTTATGGCAGAAATAGCTGCACTAAAAGACTATGCACACACAGGAATTTGTAAAGATGCTTTGGACAAAGAGTGCAAGGATTTGCATTGGAAAAATCTCTCGTTTCATGGCCAATTTAAGGTTTTAGCAGCAGCAGAGGAGCGTGCTGCAGAAGAGGTGCAAGGAGGTGCTTGAGTGGCTGTAAGGGTGTGATCTGTTGTGGCACACAAACCTGCTGAGGGTTTCCTGGGCTCCTGCCGTGCTGGTACTCACAAAACCTCATGCTGACTTGCTGCAGCAAAGCCCAGAGCAGGAGCTAGAAACCCTCTTTTACTGAAGCATCTTTGCTTTCACATTAGAGCTTTTTCACATTATAGACTAAAACACTGCAATTTTAACTGGCCTGCATTTGTGGAATAAATTGTGAATACAATATATTTTGGGGATTAACTTTAGCGTTCCTCATATTCAGTGTTCTCCTCCTGGCTTACTCTTGCTATGTGCTGTAAAGTTTGGAAGTGTGGTCTAACTTTTAAACTGTGTTAGAGCTCCTTCATTCTCATGCACAGGATATGCCCTGCCTGTTTGAATGCTTTGCAGGACTACACCTAAGATGAGCAGGATCTTGAAGAATCAAACCACGCAGCCCTCTTTCAGAAAAGTATTTAAGCATGGGTGAGCCCTGTAGGGCCCTGTAGGGCTTCACCTGTGTTTTATGCACAGGTGAAGTGCATTGCTGATTGATGGTGGAGTTAAGTCTCAAACTAAATATGTGCCTAATTTTAAGCAGGTGAGTGAGCTGGCCAAACTCCCTGGGACTACTCAGCTGCTTTAAGTTAACCTTAAGTGTTGAGTGCTTTGCTGCACCAGGGTCTACAGTGCAAAACTAGGAATCTGCAATGGCTCTCTCACTGTCTAGCAATTATTTCTTTATATAAAAGTTAGCAAGTCATAGCTTGAGCCTGTCAGCCCTGACAGGAAGCTGTTAAATCCTTCATGTGCTAGTGGTTTGGGTTTAGATTATTTAAGCAAATCACCAGGTTCTCCTTGAACATAAAACAATGTTTCTTTCCCCATAACTTTCAGTTTTCAAAGTAAATGCAGAATGTATGATTTTCATATCCTGTCTCCTGTTTTATATTTGTATCTTCCTTTTGACAGATCAAAGCATTCACTTTCTATATAATATGTATTCACCACACACATGCATAAATATATACATGTGCAATTACTCACAGAAGAAGTGAGAAATATCATTTCCATGTGATGTAAATGAGCATAAGGTGAAAGCTCTGACAGAACTGTGCTTATTTACACCACCTGCAGGTTTGACCTTCACCCTTAATATCTGGCAAGTTGAAATAGAAAAACTGCAGAAGTTTCTGAAAACTTTGAAGACCAAACTGTGCTCTGGTTTTTCAACTGGAACTTCCCTGGGTGTACTTAAAGTAGGGAGTAACGTGTGATCCCAGATATTCCAACTCCTCTGGAATGTTTACATTGCAAAGGTGATTGAACATGAAATGTACCTTCCTTTTATTGTGCTCTTTTGATGATGAGCTTTCACAAAAGTGACATCTGTGGCACAGCACTTCTAGCTTGTCTTGTTCTACCAACCCATTAGTTTAGAAATTATTTTCTTACAAAAATGTGACTTGGTTTCTTCTATTTGCTTGCAATCCATGGGCAATCTGCTTTCAATCTGAAGAATGCATTGCTCTTATTTCTTAGTATGTCATGTTTTCCTACTGCAATGGGAAAAAAAAGTAATTGTGCTTTTTAATTTCAGAGTTGAAACTTGATAGAATGTTTTTATGCTGAGTTACAACTACATGTGTGCAATACTTTTCTTGCAAAGTGAAGTTCCCAGTATCTGCCTTGCTTTGATAACCATTGCTGCATTGTAGGTGAAGTCTCAGCAAAACAACTCACTTTTTCTTAGTCTGCTGATAGAATAAACCACTTAAACCTGGGTTCTCACCTGTGTAAATCAGCTTCCCTCCAGGGAATGGGTCAAGCAAACTGAGTTTCAGCAGGTGAAGGTTTAGCTCTTAATATTGGGCTCAAGAGCACTGCTCTCCATCAACTGGGGTAGCTCTGAAAAGGAAAATGTCTCAAAAATTAACCTGAAAGAGGAACTTTATTAAAATTTTGAGCTCATAACGTGGATTAAAGTTTAAACTTTCTCCTGGGATTGGTTAAAGAAAGAAAATTCTTCCTAAAATCTGTTTAAATTTCAGAATTGTTCTCTTCTGAGATAGGTTTAAAGTTGTTGGGTTGGTGACAAGTGGAGCATTCAGAGGAAATCATGTTAGTGGGGTGGTACAGCAACCGCAGTCTTCAGCCATTGATATTTTATTTTACTTTGCTTTACTGACTTGAACTTACATTGCGAGCAGCTAAAGAGGGACATAAATCTAAACACAACACATTTGGGGGACCCTGTTGGACATTTCTCAGAGAAACCACATCGTTTGGCATCATCCTGGGAAAGGCAAGGAGAATGTCAGAAGAAAGCTCTGAAGAAAGGCAAAATTAAAGGTAAAAACTGACATGTGGTGAAGGGGGAGGGAGAAAAGGATGGTTACAACTCATGTTTAGTAAAGCTGTATTACTTGTATGAGAAGCCTCAATTCCATCATACAAGCAGTTGCCTCAGCTAATTATTATTTTTCTTAATTTTTAGGAAACAAATAAAAGCAACATTTGTTCTACCAGAAACAGTTGTTATATTATTTAAGAGTTGAAATGATTCGTTTGGCGGTGCCTGTGTTTTGGCTTGATTGTTGCTCAGCTGGGGAGAATCAGCTCTAATCAGTGATTTCACCCAAAGCAGCTGTGGGCTGTTTGCTGGGAGCCCCTCCCAAGGGCTGTTTCGGTCTGCAGCTGGGACAAATCACCTCAATCAGCTCCAATCAGCTCCCCATAAAGTTCTCACTTCCCCAGTTGTGGGGAAGAGTTTGGGCTTTGTGCTCTAAGCTGCACGTGGCTCTTTTTTTTCTTTTTTTGGTGTTGGAGGGAACCAGAAGGGAAACGTGGGTTCTCCAAGCTTGCAAGGTAACTAATTAAGAGAAGCAAGTAGTGTATAAAGCTTTAGCCTTTTACTGAGTTTTGTTTTGTCCTAAATTTGCTGCCTCTCTTTTAGTAAAGGTTCTTTTTTTATTGTTTTCTTTTTACTATACTTTCTCAGGTGTACTACCTAAATTGTTTTCTTTTGTCCCTACTGAAATTGATAGCTTTTGTTGAAAACAATTAATACTGGTAGAATCTTCACATCATGTTGTAGTAGAGCACAGCTATGAGAGAGTTGCTTTGCCTTTTTTAAATTTATTTTTGATAGGTTTCTTTGAAAGATGTGTTACCTTTTAGTTACTAGTTCTGTTGTTGCAGTTGTAAAGCTCTGTAGTTTTGAGGAGGTCTGTTTGGTTTCCCTATCATGTAAGGAGGAGAAGTCCTCAGAATCATAAATACACACAGCAACGCAAGGAAAAAAGCTTGAGCAAAAAATTAAAGAAGGAATCTCTGCCCATCTTGCTTAAGTTTCAAAGGCTTGGATGAGTGGCTGGGACAGAATCTGATTTCTGAATATTATGCTACATGTGACTGTAGTGTAGATATCCCCTGAAACATTTCTAGGTGAAAACCCCACAACACAGCTCATTGTGTCCCCAAGTTGTTTTCAAGATAAAGACTTTTGTTTAAATTTTTAACTGCTTTGTTATAGTGCTATAATGGAAACTGTATTGGGGGGGGAGATGGCACCTGAGGGTTTATTACCTACAGCTGTAGGCAATTATCAGTCTGCTTTTTGAATCTCAAAAGTCACTCAGTCATGAAAGGAAGCATCTTGGAAGTTTTTCTGCGTTTCAGGATTTTTCTAAAATTCATTTTGTCACGTAAAATTATGTGTATCTGTTTTCTGATGGAATTATTTCCAGAGTGGTTAAGTAGAACACGACAGAGCCCTACACTTCAGATGAGAATTGCAGCTAAAAGAACAAAAGGGATTAAAGGTGGAGTAAAAATGCACGTTTCAAATTAAGTATGTGCCTAATTTTAAACTGATGAGTGAGCTCCTTAAACTTCCTGGGACTACTCAGTTGCTTTAAGTTAACCTTGAGTGCCCTGCTGCAGCAGGGTCTACACTGAACTACAAGTCTACACACCATGACAACTGAAGAGAGATCCCAGATTTATATAGCTTTTTCTATATATCAGCAGAAAATAAATTGACTTTTGTTTAATGTGTTTTTATATGATTTATATTGAAGCAATTCTGTCAAATTAAGTACTTAGCAGAAGGAAAATATGCCAGCCTACCAAAGTGCTGAAATGCATAATAGCAAGTAAATCTAAGCAGACACTGGGATGTTTCTGGGTTCAGTCTGCTGTAGTAGCTATAGTTAGAGGCTGCAGCCCCATTTTCATCTTGGGGCACTATTAGGGATTCCAGTGGGCTTGGTCCTGCCCCCAGAAGAAGGGACAGGGGTGTCCTGCTGGGGGTGAGGCAGTGCAATGTGTCCATGGGGTTTGCCTATGCATAGGGATGCTGCTTTGCAGTGTGGCTCTGTTGCTGCTGCTGGGCAGATAAAGGGACAGGAGAAACTCCTGACAAGTGCTGGGTGTGGGCAGCTAGAGCACTTTCTGGCTGCTGAAATTTAGTAGTTCCTGCATTTCAGCTGCCATTTAAGAGCTGGCCAGGAAAATATATTGCAATGTTTTGCTTGATTGTAAAGCCAGCTTGGATGATGGTGAGAATTTTTGGGAGGGTGTTTTGGCCATTGGTGCTTTCAGCTTCCAGTCCAGCAGACACTAACGTGGCAGCAGAGCCCCCAGCTCCACTCACAGTGGAGAGAGGTGGCATTTAAAGGCAGTGTTTGCTGCAAGCTTCCCAGAGAGCTCCTGCCTGCTGCTGTGGGAGCCCCAGAGCAGCACTGGGATGGGGAGCTGCCAGAGACAAGCCTGGAGAGCAGGGGGAGGAGCTGGGGGGCTGCAGGCCCATCAGCAAGGGCTGGTGAGGCCTGGAAATAAAATGGCAAAAATGCTGTATTTGGTGCGTGAATGTGCCCTGGCCTATGGACTGGGGAGCTCTTGAGTTGCTGGATGCTGCTGCTGTTGTTTGCATAAAGGTTTCCTGAAATTCATGTGATTCTACATGGTGGAACTTGCTGCTGGACTGGTCCTGGTACAGGGAGAGAAGAAGCAGTGTTGCATTGGGCTGGGAGATCCTGTCAGGCTGTCAGATTTTCCCCTCCTGTTCTGTGTCTGTAGGTCAGCTCACACATCTTTCTGGGCTGTGATTAGTCGTGCAACATTTACCAACTCTTTGACAGGGGGAATGTGCTTTTACAACACGAGAACAGTTTCTTGTGCATTTGCATTCCTAGCTTTGTCTTGTCATTCATGTCAAAATGTCGAGCAGAGAAACATATGCTTTCAAATGGAGATTCTGCAAACCATTTGGATCAATAAGGACTGTCTGTCTGCATATTTGTAACATCTGCCACAGAGGAATATGAAGCTCTATCAAGTCAGTGGTTTAGTAAACCATATTTTACTCCAGACTGTAGCTTGTTGACGTTCAGTGACAGAAAAATATCGCTGCTCTGGGCAATGCAGAGGTCTGTTGTAAAGCAAATCCTGCTTTTTGGAAAGTAGATGTTTCATCTTCTGCACACAGCAAATACATGCCATCCTGACAGGCTGGGCTATTAATCCACAGATGTGTCATTTTTGGCTCCTGACAGCTCAATGCAGCTGCTGATCATCCGTGGGCTGTTCTGATGGCTGGTGCAGTCAGTGACTTCAGTTACTGTGAGACACTGCCTGAACAACTTCCAGGGTTTGCGAGAGAAACCACCTGCCTGAGGCCAGAAAGAAGGGTTTGGATTGGAAGGGGTGTCTGGCCACATTCTGTAGGAGCACAGAAGGTGAAGGCTCCCCTGTGCCCTGCCTGGTGAGATTTGGATGCTGAGGTACACCTCTAAGGGCTGGAATATCATGTGCAGAGAATGGTGGTGGAAGGCAGGCTAGGAGAAATATCTCACAGCTAGGGAGAGCTGGTACCAGAGCGTGGGACAGGGAAACAGCTTGCTTGGCCCCGGGGCAAAAATTCCACCAGGGCATAGGTGTTATGCTATGAAAAGCCAGGAGGTTGCAAAAGAAGCATCCTAAAGTGCCAGCCTGGCTATTAAACAGTTGGGCAAGTCCCAGACCTGGAGTTATAAAGCTGCTTAGTTCCACGGTATTAAGTGCTGTGAGAAATGTGTTAAACCTTTTATTAAGAGCTCAAACAGCACCCAGTGAAAGCACGCAAAATGCAAAGTATTAAATCAGACTGTCAATTTAGTGACTCTTTATCATGTAATCCCTTTACCTGTGTGGATTGTGAAAGGCAAACCCTTCTCTGCTTTTCAGGGAAGAATTGCAGAGGTCCTGTGGGGGAGAGGGAAGGAGGGGAATTGGGAATGCTGTCACACAGGTGGGGAGGCAGACCTGAGCAGGGGCTGAGAGACGTGGCTGTGATGGAAAGCAGTGAGCCTGGCTTTCCCTTTCCATGGTGGGGAGCAAGAAATGAGGCACAGTGCCAGCAGCTGGGAATTACACCTCTCATGGACTGGGACCTTGGGGTTTGGTTTGGCTCAGGGTGGGGAGTAGGAGTTGGTTCTACTCTGGCACTCAACGTCAGGCACTCAGACTGGCACTGGGTTCACTTGAGTGGCTGGGACTTGAGATTTTTTGCCTTGACCTCAAACTGCAATAAGAACAAGCATTAAGACACATTTAAAAAAAATTAATAAAGTTTAAAGGAGAATTATTTTCTACACCAATAAAGTGCTTATTTTCTCAAAGACAAAAGCCTCTGTATATGTGGGATTTGATTATAAGATAACAGTGTATTTAAAAAAAATAGAAAAAAATTTCCTCTGTAGCTCCTGTGCTTCTGGATTTTTTTTTTTTTGCATTGGAGTATATTATTTGAAATTTTCTTAAGCTGAGAGTTGATCAAAGCTGACAATGGAACTGAGGGTCTGTAATTCATGTAGTTGGGAATTGTATAGGATTTTGGTTTTAAATTATCTGGTCAATGTTACATTAACACTAGTGAAAGTCAAAATTATTATTCTGTGAGTTGCAAATTAGAAGTATTCATAGTTGATAAAGAAACATTAAAATTTCACTTTGCTTTTGTTTTTAAAAGAAGCAGCTAATTGGAAATAATTAGCATTAAATTACTCACCTGGTGTTAGTTGTGATGAGTTTATTAAGTTGTTACTGAGAGATTGAATGCTGGCACATGTTGATTATATTTAGATGTCACTTGCCTTTGTTTTTCAAGCACTAGAAAGAAATAGCTCAAGTCTTCTGACAGCCAACAAAAAAAAGGTAAAAGTTAGTACTGTGATGGAGTCAAAGACATTTAAAATCTCCCAACTATTAAATTTCAATGGGATTTACAAACTTAACTCTACAGAGCCCCTTTGACAGTCCCTGATCGAAGCTGAAGTCAATTCAACATTATCTTGTGCTTGTCATGTCAGATCCATGGATTGAGATTTCCAAGCTCTTTCACTCGTTTGGATGAATAATTCAAACCCCCACCCTAATATTTTTGAAGATGGGGTTTTTAGTTTTGTTTGGGGTTTTTGTGTTGTTGGTTTTTGGGTTTTTGGTTTTTTTTTTTTTACTTTGGTAAGTTTTCATCTTCATAATTGGAAAACTTCAGGCAAGTTTTGCATCCACCTGCAAGGAGAGAGTACAGAAAAGAGGGATTTAAATCACAATTACAACTCAAAAGAGCTTTATTCTGTCTCTGGGCAGAGGCTCATACCATGGGCCTTTGGCCTCTGTTCAGATTGATTGAATTTTCAAATGCTTCATGTTTGCTTATGTCTCCTCTTAGATATTCTCTGTGGGCCACAAAGACCTTAAATCCCATGGAAAAACCCAACTGTTCAAAAATAAAATCAGTACAGAAGCCTTTCAGCACTGTAAACAGCTATTACTTCACTCCTAATGCTGTATATATAGAGAGAAAGGACTATTAATGCAGAGGCCATTAAGTAAACTGCAGCAAATATTGCTTATATTCCATTAATGCTAATGTTGTTTGTACATTTCAGTCCTCTTTAGTAAATTTAGCTCGATAATTTCTGCAGCTTCTGATGGGATAGATGTTTAAAATATTATGTTAGTGTATAAACACAAAGGTGATGTTACCTCTTTTAATGGGATAAGGAAGGAGTTTTTCTTTTTACCTTTTTGCTCTATTTTGGCTATTGTTCAAAGTGCACTAATTTTAAGAGCACAAAGAATTGTCTTGTGTAAGTGAATCAATCTGTCTGAAACAGCAAAAGCACTTTTGAGTAGTGGGGCACAAAATAGAGTCCTTCTGCCTTTCAGAAAACCTTGAAATTAAAATGTTTTGTTATTTAGCTAGGTTTTTAGTTTCCCTGTCAAGTATTTGAACAATTTTGTTGTTTTAATCTTGGATGGGAAGAGACAAAATGTGCAGTGTTTCTCTGGCTGTTCTTTGCGTGTTTGTTTTTTAAGGTTGCTGCAATACACGTGGCATCTGAACACTTTAGGGGATTGTAAAGTTGGAATTTTTGTTGTTTGTTTGTGGGTTGTGTAAGTGTTCCTGTTGTAGTGAAGAAAATGGCCACCAGGTCTCAGCCTTAAGAGCAGGGAATTTTTTTCTGTCTAGCAGGATCTGTCCTCTCTGTGACTCAGTCACCATCAGTTCTTACTCAGCTGCCCAGAGAACTAAAAGCTTTGATGTGTTGCTGTGGCTGATGTAAATGAGGGTAATTTTCTGTGGCTTGTGATCTATCACACAGTGCTTAATTATGTCACCTTCAGGCCTGACCTCTCTGCACTGTGGCAGGCACAGCTGGCAATTTTGTCAGATGCTTTGGGATAAATGCCCATCTGGTTATAATGGAAGGCAAGGCAAAGCAGAGGGGAAGAGCAGCATTCCAGCCCTCCCAGTGCTGTGCTGTGCTGTGTGCCTGCACCTCAGGTGTGCCTCCTCACTGGGGCTGCAGGTGGACAGTGGCTGGTTTATCAGCAATGTTTGCTGGAGCTGGAGGTCTGCCTGGTTGCCCCAGGAAGATGAGATTTCTAACTGGGCTTCTTCTTTTGTCCTTCCCATGTACTTCAACAATCTCAGCTGTGGTTATCCAGGTGAGCTTATCCATGCTTTCCAGCTGCTCCTTGCTTCTCTTTTTGGGATTTGCCTGCATGAAAATCCTTTGCCTTCCTGGAGGAATGATCTGCTGTACATTTGATGTGGCTCCTAGAAACATATTTCTTCCACTGGAGTCACTTAGTTTTTTTACAGAGTAATTTGGGGATTTAGGGATACCTTAATATTCTTGTTGGCTGATAGGCTTGTGCAGCTGGCAGAGTAGAAAAATTATGAGGGATGTGTGTGGGGCAATTTAGCAGAAAATGAATAGCAAAATAATTTCAAAATCTAAATTTCAGTGTCTGGGGAGAATTCTGTTTAGCCAGTCAAGATTCACAACTTTGTCCCTTGAGTATGGTACATTAGCAGTTTTGCATTAGAATAATTGTCATTGTAAGCAGGAGGATTTCTCAGCCTGGCCTGTGCTTCTCTTTGGGGTTGGTTTTGTACAGAGCAGCTGTGCCAGAGCATGGCCTCACCCGTGGGGTCCGTGCTGGGTGAAGTGGTGAACTAAGAAAGGTGTCATGCTCTGCCACGTGGCAATTGCTTTCTTTTCTGTTTTTATTCTTTCTTCTCCTCCCAGTGAGTTGCCTTCTCAGGGATCACACAGCCCCTTGGTTCTGCACATCACTCCTGGCTGGAAGTTGGGGTGCCTGGGCAGAGGCTTGGGGCTCTGCAGGGCTGCTACCCCTGGGTGCTGGTACCTCCCTGCTCCAGTCCAGAGCTCTCCTCCCCACCCTGGGGCAGAAGCATGTGGGGGCTGATTTCTGCCCAGCCTTCCTGCCTCGAGTTCCTTGGAGCATTTCTGGGCACTTTGGAGCTGCCTGTGTCCCTGCAGAGCCAGGAGGGCTCACACCAGGGCTGAGCCCAGCTGGGAATGCTTCAGGGGCCAGCCTGTTCCAGAGGGCAGGCAATCAGGGCAGAGAAGGGGCTGGAATCTTCATCTACCTTTCATAGCCCTAATCTTATCATATAATACTTTTTGTCTCTTTAGGTTTTACTCTAGACAATTAACAGACATTGGAGAAATCACAGGCTGGGTGTGTGACTCTGTGGCTCTTTTCTGAACTTCCATGTGCACTGTAACTCATTCGTGTTTGCCTGTGTGGATTTGTTTTCTGCTGGGTGGTTCAATTTGCACGTGTGAAATGCCAAAGTTTTAGTTGTGTGACCTTTTTAATTGTTTGGTTTTTACGTGTAAATTGGTTCTATGTCGGCCAAATACTACCTTAATTAGAAAACAAAATATGCAGCCTGACACCTAATGTTTCCATTAGCTTGTTTAGATAGTCTGGAGGTTTGGATTTGGGCCAGACTGTTTATTCAGAGTGCATTTTTAATTGGATTATTGCTACGTAATAATTGATACCTCACTGATACATTATTAAAATATGGATGCGTTTGGAATTGTTCTGACACATCCCAATGGAGTTTAATTGAAATATTTACTCTTACAAAGCAGTATAGGCCTTTCTTCTTTCCATGCTAAATAATAAAGAAAAAATGATTTTGTGATATGTTAAAAAAATACCTCCCTTTGCCAAAAACGTATTAATCTTTTACTGCTATTTGAGATGTATCTTTGAGGTTTTTTTATGTATAAAGAAAGCTATTATTTTTCTCTAGACCTTCAGAATTGATATTCATGTTTCTGAAATATGAAGCTGGAATGAGGACTATTTTTGGCCAGAAACCTAGGAAATATCTTTTCTTGGAATGTGCTTCCTTTGAAAACTGACCACTTGCTTATCCTTTATTTTTTTAGTTGTGTAAAGAGATAAATTGCTAAAAGATGAATCCATTCCTAATCCAGGAAAAGATCTTTTGCTATCTCTTAACAACTGAGTTTTACACTAAGAAGCACTTTCAAGAAACAGCTTCAAATACTTTTTTGAAGATGCACCTTTGCTATGTCAGCTGGCTTATCCCTTGTGACCCTTCCAAAGGGACAAAGGTTTAAGAAGTGTGGCTTTCTCCTCCTGAGAAGTGTGGCTGCAGGGTTTTTGTCCCACCTTACAGCCTGCTCCTGCACAGACCCTGCTGCATGGGCTGTGCTGGCAATTCCAGAGGATGGGACCAGAAAAAGAGCCAGAGCTGAGTGTTCCCTGCTCGGGGATGGTTTCCCTGCCAGCTTGCAGTGGGGCTGCCCCAAGAGCCCCATGAGCTCTGGGGCTGAGGTGTGCAGAGCTCCTGGGCTGTTCCTGGTGGTGTGCTCCCCTGGGCTGTCTCTGTCTGGGCCAGTAAAACACAGCTGGGGGCCCTGAAGTTGATGCAGAAATTTTCTGGTGAGGGATAAATGTGCAGCAAACTGTACTGGATGGGATGCTCATTACTTGATCCTGCTGTACATGACTTTAATTTCTGCTTTTCCTGGCTGTAGACATCTCCCACCCCATAAAGCTTCTGCCTGTAGTGAGTTCCCATCCTCTGAACCTTGTCAGTGTTCCCTTTGGAGATTTGTGGCCCAAAATACTTCTTGGCTTGGAGCTGAGCTGGTGCCTCTGAGAGAAGAGATTTCATAAAGAAACTGCCTGCCTTTGTGTTCTTGTCTGGAAGGATGTAATAATTCCCTGTCACTCAGAGCTGCTCTGTATTTTGGAGAGAGTAATGATATTTCACCACGTTTCTGGAGTGATGCAGAGAATATTATTTTTTAAGTAAAGTTCATGATAAAGCTAGAACTGTTTTAAGCAGCCATTGGCTCCCAGTAACTGTTATTTGTCCAGCCAGAATCAGGTGGGTCTGTGGTGGTGTCGGTGCTTTTATTTCAAACACCCATATAAAAGTGCCAGCAAGGTTCAAACCCCTACAGGCAGGCTTTGGAAGCTCTTCTCCCGAGGGGAATGATGTGTGCCAAGGACAGAGCCCAAGGGATCACCAGAGTTGTGTGCTCTGCCCTGTGCTGTATTGGAAGGCCAAAGTCTGAAAGGCTGGGTTGCACGATTTTCAGCTGTGACCAGCCTGTACAGCTGGGGAGAAACTGGATTTGTTTCACCTGATTTCAGTGCCTGTTATCTTGATGGTTGTCTGTGTGCTTTCAAAAAGCAAGTGGGGTGCAGTGGTGAGGAACTTGCTGTCTTACTGCTGGGTGGCGATCCCCTCAGGAGCGTGCAGGGGTAATGATCTCGTGTTTCCAGCTGGACTCTGACCCTCTGCTCACTTTGTGCTCCTGAGTCAAGAGTGACCAAGGGTGCTGAGGCGTGGAAAATGGCAAGAAGCTCATCTGTCCCTCACTGGTCATCTTGTGAGATGATAAAGAAACAGAAAGCTTCTGTGTCAGATGCTGTTAAAAATCTGAGCAAGCTGGAAAGTGGTTTTGTTGTCTGCTTGGATTCAAAGTTTCTTCCCCTTCCCACCTTGTATACCTTGCCATCTTTTTAGCTATTGTCACCAACTCTATGTCTGCATCCTTTCAATGCTTTCTTTGGTAAACTGAAATCTTATGATTTGTGGCTTTAGGGTAAACTCTCTGTTTCCAGTTCCTAGGCAATATATTTTTATTTGTACCTGTAGCTAATTAGGGCAATGAAGCCTCTTTAATGACACGTATTGCTGGAGACTCACTGCCCCTGTCTGAGATACAGTGATTCTGATGGATGGAAGGTGAGATATTTTTAGTCCAATGTAATGAAAAATCTATTCTAGAATATCAGTTTGTTCTCTGCAGCATTGCCTTTCTTGCCTACCAAATTCACCAGATTGTTTCAGTCTGAGGCATGTCTAAAAGGCCTACCCTGCTGTAAAGGTTAATTATGGAGGAGCTGAGCCTGGGGACCACCTACTGCTCAGGATGAAAAACCGAAATGCCATTTTTATAGCTTGTTAACTTCTGTAATCTGCCTGTTCTGGCCAGGATAAAGAATCATTGCCTCGTCTGTCACTGGGTTTGGCTCAGGTTTCCTTCAGCTAGAAACAGTTTATAGCTGTTGCCTCCTGTATCCCAGGGCAGCTCTCTAAAAGCTGAGGCTGGCTGTGTGTATGCTGAGCACTCATGGGTACAAACCACCTGGATGCATCTCGAAGCAGGAAAGCCTTTCCCTGCTTGGGATGAGAGGTCAGTTGCTGTCACTGTGGTTTTTGCAATCCCAATAATCATTATGGGTGTCACAATTAGTGTGTGGCTAAGGTGACCCTGCTGGTCACTGCTAAGTCACTGTGGGAGCTGATTGTCAATGGTCAGGGATGTACATTAATATAAATATATTTCAGAGTGATCTTGCTGAGAGGATTTCCACACTGCCTATGAAATCTGAGCTTTTATAGGATTCAGAGCCCCAGTCAGGGTACTTCTGCAGGCTGGGAATGGTAAGAAAGTGCAGCCATTCCTAGCATACAGAGAGCCAGTATTAGGTGTTATCATGGTTCTTAAACATGAAAAAACCCGCGACAATTTCTGTGTAGAACGAGGAAAGATGCTCTGGAGGATTACACAAATAGAGGTTTCAGCTCTTGCCTCAGAAGGTGAAAGAGTGAAAATCTGTCAGAGGCACCTTTTGTTCACATGTGGCATGGATTCACTTATTCTTCTATTTGTAGTAAGGCCAATGGTCAGTTGAAACCAAGATCTTTTAAGAGTAGGGAAAGCTTTGGCACCTACATCTCTAATTCAGCCTGGTATTTCTGGAAGGTATTATCTCTATTCAAGAAACTTTTTTCTTGGAGAAAGAGGCAATTAGTACCTGATACTCTGGCTATAGTCCTCCCAGATCCTATTGTTGTTATTACAATATGGCCCGAGCAATTTGGGGTTAAAAAAGCTGGGGTTGAGCTGGTGAGGAAAGCTGGTCTGGCTGGGAGTGTGGGATGTGCAGGAGTTGAGCAGGACACACTGGAGCTGCCCCATGTGAAGGGGCTTCAGCCCCAGCAGTGAAAATCTTGGAGTTGGGAGCGTGGCTGCCAGGGAGTCCTGGGAATGGTCACACTGGGAAGTTTCCTTAAGATTTTGGTGGCCAGGTGGGACACCAGGCCACCACCTTGGGCCTCCCTTCTCTGAACATCCAACTGCTGGCACTGTGTGAGTTCTCCTGGCGTCTCTGGGCTAAAATTCCCCGAGCAAATTCTGGATTCAGGTCTCCGTTGGTGTAAGGTTTCTGTCTGCATTTATCAATCACTTATTGCCTCTGGAAGACTCCCAAGGATCCCTCTGGAAGTCCCTGTGCCTGTTCTTCAGCCAGGATTTACAATCCTTGATAGGTTCCCAGCACCAGTGTGTTATTCCTTAAATGAATCTTAAAGGGCTCATTTCCTTAGTTATATTCCCAATTTTATTTAATTACACTTCCTGAAGAGAAGCCATTCTATTTTATGTTTAATACTGCTGTCTATATGGGAAGTGAGGGGTAGATGGAGCTGGGAGAAGTCTATAGCAATTAAGCTTTTTTTGACAGTAATGAAGCTGTGACCATGCCACCATAATATCTGGAAAATAAATTTCTCTAGTGTTGTTTTATTTGGTTTTGTTCTTTGAAAGCTTTTTATATAAATTATTTATTTAAATATTTTTAGAAAGCAATTCTTTTTTATTTTCCCAAGGTTTTACTTGCTTCAAAATTTCCTCTGGTTATAACTCCTTTGTCTGAAAAGCTTGAAATTGCTTAGTTGAATTAAGTCTTTCTGTGCATCCAAAGGGGAATTTAGTGTTTGCTCTGAAAGAGGCTGTGTTTAACCCTTTATTGTGAGTAAGAAGGCAGGTAAAAGGAAAGAGGGCTGATCTCTGAGATGCATCAGCTGCAGACTGCTGAGATGCAGTCCCCTCTCTGTGAGTGGGTGATGCAAGCAGGAGTGTCCCTGAAATGCCCATTGTGATTTCTGCAGCCTCCCCACCAGCACATGTTCTCCCTTCATCTAAGCCCTGGCAGGCAGTGATCAGCTAAACTGCTTTTCCAGTCGTGGCTCTGGGCAGAGCCTTGCACCAGGGGTAAGCAGCACCTGCCTGGCTTTCATTTTTAAAGTGAGATTCTGAGGGTGATTTGGCTTCCTCGAGTTGGTTTGTGTGTTTCTGCTCTATGTGAACGCCTCAATATTTCAATTCATGGTCACAAATTTCTCTATTTGAAGTTTTACAAGTTCCATGAAGAATTATTTTGGAATAAATGGTGCCTCTGTGGAGTTTGTCTGGGGATAAGCTGAATGAGTTTTATCACTGCTGGAAGACCCTATTACCCCCAGTTAAAATGGGGAGCAAATTCACTTTTCTTAGAAGGAAAATGATTGGGAAAATTTTACAAAGGAGATTAGTTTATTCCTGTACTGAGAATTAACAATAGAACTGAAATAAAAGAAACTTTTCTGGAATATTTTCTACAGCAAAATCTTTGCTTTTAATGAATCTTCCTTCTGCATGACAAAAGCTCTTCATCACTGAGGGCAGCTGAACTACATGGCAAAATACAGTGGAGTCATTTTTGCATTTTTGGCTGCAACAGATTCAATAGCTGCTTCCTAGGAAATGGAACAGATGCTTGAATAACAATAGCAAATACCTCAGTTTAGTTAATTACAGCTTATGGTATGGGAATCACCTAAGCATTTGGGATGCTGTAAAACTTGGGGCTTAAACTTTTTTCTGGTTACCCTGGAAACCCACAATGATGTCACCAACCTTTGCACAGAAAACCTTCTGAAGTGAGTCCAGGCTTCTTTAGGATCTCTGCTGTTGGGTGAGATGAATGCATAATGAACATCTCAGGTTAATTATTAAAAAGGAAAAGAAGTAGAGAGTCACCTGATGGACAGCATTTGTTGTGAACTCTGACTGCTTCACTTTGCAGTGAGAGACTGACTGCCCAAAAATGGCCAGGAGGTCCTTCAGTGTTAACCATGTTACTTCTGCTGGAAAAGGATGCCAAAAAGTGAAGGTATACCAAGTTCAGCCTCATTCCGAAACTGTCTTATTAGGCCTTAATGCAAAAATAGCATGTTAAAACATTTGTCAGCCCTAACTCTGGACAGTCGTCTGCTTTCTGGGGCAAGCTGGTGCAGCTCCATTGATGCTGTAATTTGTATTCACCTGTGCTGGGTATTAGTGTCTGCAGCAGCAAATGGAGTTCTTGTGGCCTCCTTGGCATCCTCAGACCAACTTATCTTCCCTCTGAATGCCTGCCTGTGAACATCAGGGCTGGAGCTGGCAGGCTGGAGTGGTTTTTTTAAGCACACCTCCACTTAGGTGTGACAGAAAATCAGCTGACGCGCAATCAATTTATTTCTCTGGTGCAAAGAAATAATGGCTTGCAACTGGTTACCATTTCCTAATGATCTCTGTGCACTCAAAGAGTCATCAGCTTTGTTCCATGTAATTGCATTCTCTAAATGTGGCTATTTGTGGTAGATTACGGCTTGCAGCTACAAGCAGGTTTGAGTAGGGAGCTGATGAAGTCTGTTGGTTCTCCTTTTAGCCTTACTCAAGCAGCTTCCTTGGCTTTGGTGTGGTGGCTGCTGGCTTAACTCCATGAGAGAGGAAAACAGTGTCTGGGGTGCTCTTCAATTCCACAAAATACATCCCATTGTCTTGGCCAGGTCCTTCTACTCCTGGAGTTATATAACCAGAAAAACTTCAGTTGCCACTGCTGTGAAATATTCCTTAAAAAACTGCAGAATCAATGAGGAACTCCATGCAAGATCTCCTAGCGCCCTTTCGTTATGCGTTGCATATTTTCTGCAACACTTAAAATACAGGGGGGGAAAAAAAAGTCAGAGCTCCTCTATTAGTGTAGTCTTCTCTGCTGTAGGCTGTACCATGTTAAAGTCCACAGTGATCCTATTTTCAGTGCATCAGGTAACTTACAAACCCAAAGAGCAGAAGTTGCCATTTTTAACCTTTAGTCCTCATGCAGTAATATAGGCTAGTTAGCTATTTTTTCCAATTTATTATAAGGCTTGAGCAGTAATTCAGTCTTCATGCTAGCTTAATCTTCAGCTCAGTGACTGCCAATTACCAAGAGAAACAGGGTGATGCTGCTTTAGCAATTATGATCTCAAGGTTAAACGGAAATGAGAGGAACTGCTCTTGTTTCAAGGTGCCCAGGCCTGAGATGTCCCTTCCAAACACTGATCTTATTTCACTGATAAAGAACTCTACCCTTCAGGCTTTCCCAAAATCTTGAAGGCTGTCCACCTCTTCTGCTCTGCTTTTCCAGTGCTTAATGATATTATGTGGGTGTCTCTGGATGGAAGACATGGGGCTGTTTCATATTTTCATACTGAGTTAATGGGGACCCTCTTCCCCTCAAGCACCATGCAAGCGGGGTCTGTCTCTCCCCTGTGTGTGTGACTGTCTTTGTGGAATTGTGCTGGGGAAGTGTGATCTCCAAAATATATCCCCTGTGCAGCAAGACACCTCGCCTTCAACTGTCTTGCACAGAGGAAAAAGGTATTGGGCATCTATTGCCTCTTACAGGAAGAATTATCCCTTTTTCTCCTCACTAAGAAGTGGAGATGTCAAATGAAATCCCTATTTGTTTATTTTCACATGCCAAGAGGTGTTGACTCCCTGAAAAGCAGGCCTCTCTCCAGGAGTTCTGTGTCTTGCTCTTTGATTAGCAATGACCCTGGATTCCAGCCAGAAGACTTGTCTTTCCTCTAAAAGAGGATAATTGTCTACAGCTCTAAAACTCCTATGAAAAATCATCCCTACTTTTTTGTGCAGGAGCGCTTGTGTCTCTGAAGGGCAAGCAGTTTGAGAATCCACAGGAAACAGTGCTCTTCTCCTCAAAAAAGGAGGGACTCAAGGACTGTGCCTTATCTGGGCAGGGGGAAAAACAGAATATGCTCCATGCAGACCATGTTCAGCAGCACACTGTGCACAGACCTAGCTCTTGTTTACCACAAGTCCTGCCTCCTAAATCCACAAGCCCTGGCTTCACAGCTTAGCTTCAATTTGCTGCCAACACATGCAAACTTAGATTGCCATTGAAGTTTGGTTTTTAAGAGTTTGTGCTAATAAGTTATGCAGAAAAAATACCATTTGCAGTACTTAGAGGCAGTTTAGGAACTCCTACACTGGAATTCCAGTAGCAGCTGGCAGTGGAGTGTTAGGAGGTACACCAAGTCCAGGTGTAGTAGCTAAGCAGTGCCTTGCCCCTTGGAGAGAGGACTCATGCTGGGGGAAGAACATCTTGTATTAGTGTCAAGGCTTTGACTTCCCCATCCAGCTCCTTCCCTTCTTTTACACTGTTCAGGTACCTTTGTTTTACCTTTCCCAGGCTCTCATGGCTGTTCAGAGGTGCTCCCTCCACGTGCAGGTGCTGTTTGGGGGAGCAGCTGGTGCCTGGCTGGAGCTGTGACGCCCTGTGCCGGTGTGGCACTCGTGGCTGTACCCTGCCTGCCACCCCTCCCTGTGCAGTGACACCTGTGCTTGCCCCACAGAACTTGTCTCAGTAGTTCCTGTTCTCTAACACTGGGTCTTGGTTGAAGTTACAGCATGAAAAAAGCAAGTGAAATAATTTCTCTTTCTGCCTCTTGCTTTCTTAACTCACCCTAAACCCCAGCGTGCTGAAATGCCTGCATTTTGTATTACAAGTTTGCTCAGAGGGACTTGGGTGCTTTTGAGGAACTTTAGCCCGTTGTTAACAAGCACTTGGTGACAAGTGACACTGTGAGAGCTCTGTCTGTGCCCTGTCCACTGGCCACCCCTACCAGCACAGGTGCTGCTGTCTTTCTCTAGTTACTATGGCTTACCCTGGATGTTGCTCCTGTAGTTGAAGCTGGCTTGTCTGGTCAGGAACAAAGGCCTTGATATCACAGTGGATGGCACAGCTGGTGTACCAGAAATCACCTATTGAAAGGACCATCTGCTCCAGAAGCTTCCCAAAACACCATGTCACCTGCTGGTTTTGAGTGGGGTGCTGTGTCAGGACCTCTGTCTACTACACAGGTAGTCCTGTTATTTTTGGCTATAGTCTTGCAACAGTGAAGTGTAGTAGAGGTTTGTTGCTTTAGAGGAGTGTAGAGCCTTTTTTGTGGTTTTCATAGAAAAAAAGAGGAAAGTTTTTCATCATTTCCTTGAGAAAACAAAACGTGTATGGACAGCCAACACCTTAGAAAATGCACAGCAAATCCCACCCAGTTAGAGGGAATCTAATGAAGTCTTTTTTTTGAAAATATCCTTGGCAAATCATGTTATGTATCTATCAAATTAGTTATTATTCATTTATGGTAAGATGGATGAAGACACAAAATTAACCTGGATTGTAAAATCCTAAATTATTAGGAGGGAAAAAAAAAAAACCCTCAAAAATTTGACCCCAAGAGGTCACTACAGCAGAAATAAATTTCAAAAATTAAGCCATATGTTTCCATGCAAGTTAACTTGTGATTTTACAGTAGTAAATCCTTGGTGAAAACCTTGTACTCTTCCTTAGTGTAGGAAACAGCCTGGCAGTATTTCTAGTTCATGTTAAGCATTGCTATTTCTTTACGTAGTGTTAAATGCTGACCATAAATACTGCATTTTAGTTCTAATTATTCATATTTCACATCAGTTTCGAAATCAGTGGAACTGTTCTCATACATAATGAAAGAAGAAGGGCTACAGTGTCCTAGGAAGGTACCTCCCAGTGCTCCTGCCTGCCTTGTCTAGCAGAAGCATGAATGAGGCAGCAGCCCCTGACAAACAGGAGTGAATCAAGATAGATTACCAAACATTTACCAAACAGATCAAACCACAAAAGAACTTTGTTTGAGAAATGTTATATTAATGCTTCACTAAACAAGCCTAACTAATGTAAAGTATTAATAAGTGAGGCATTATTTGTTAAATACATGGTGGGTGGGTATGGATGTGTGTGTCCATGCCTATGTGTTATAGAAGAGCATTTATTTTATTTTATGGTAAATAAACTCCTCTAGTTTTCAGGAACAGGAGTCTCTTTCTGACCACAGTCACTTGTTACAGAAACCCCAAAAGTCACCCTAAATGCTATGAGATGGTTACCTGAGTTATGTGTTCGCATTGTAATGGTTTGGAGCAAAACTTGGCAAGTTCTCCAGGTCAAAAAAAACCCCAAACAAAAAAAACCACACACCCTCCACCAAAAACCAAGGCAAAAAATCAAACCCAATATCTCTTGGGTTTGAAGCTAACCTCCAGTGCTGGTAGCAGCCTCTGGTGTTCCCTCTCCATCCCAGAGAGGGATGCTGCTGTGGTTTGGGCTGTGAAACATCAGCTGCCCAACAGTGGCACAGGGCTCTCCAACCCTCAGTGTCCTGCAGACAGCAGAAACTAGATGTAATAGCTAGATGCTTCTGGTGTTTTGGAGAGTTACAGGAGTAACTTAACATGTTCAAGGCTTCACTTGAAAGGATTCACGTGCTGGAATTGTCAGCTCCAGCATAGAGCTGGATCCAGCAGTGGCTGACCTAGTGCATGCTTATGAATAGCATCACGATTTCCAGTGTCTTCCTTTTGGCAAGGAGCAGAAAGGACCAGATATCACACCCTTTTTTACCAGATACCACACCCTTTTTTTACATGAATCTCTGACATTTCACAGGGAGTGCCTTGATTCATCAAGTGGGTGTGGTTTATAGGTACTGTGCATTTGTGATGTGCTGCCCTCGCTGTATAGGAGGGGTTGCCTGAAATGTTGGCAGCAGCAGAGGAGGCTGTGGCTAATCCTGGTAATCCCTCTGACTTGTTTGTGCTGCACATATTTATCCATTGTAAATGTGTGTTTGATGGGCCAGGGGTTCAGTAAAAGAGAATTTGTGTCTGGCCTTGTAATACCACAGCTGCTGCCAAATCAGGTCTCGGGCACAGAGTTCTCTGCAGGCTGAAATGCTGCTGGGAGTGCTGCTCCCCAGCCCTGCTAACATCCAAATGAGCCTTCTCTGTGCTGAGCTCAGGGGGAATTACTTGTGGTTATGTGTTGGCAGTAAAGCTTAGGGGACAATGGCTTGGTGTTCTGTCCAGCCTCAGCTCAGCCTGTCTCTCAGGCTGCCAGCAAACTCTATTATCTGACTTGGCTCAGGCCACCTTGATACCTGTTACAGAGATTTACAGCAAGCCTGTGCCTCACAGAATGAAGCAGGGTTTTATCAGAGACTTGGTGAGTTCCTGCTCACCACAGTGAGGGCAGCACTGGTGCTGCCAGTCCCTTTATGGTTTCCTAAGCTGTCATTCCCCAGGCTGCAGCTGCACATGGATGGGGCTGCTGGAGGAGCCTGAAAGCCTCTGAGAAAAGCAGAGAAATGCCAGAATTATAGAGCTGGGCTTGCCTTGAGAACAAACTCCCACTGAACCAAAAGAAATATACAGACTTTTCACCCCTTGTTTGTTTGAATTCTCTGGAATTGAGATTAAGCACGTGAATGTTTAAAGTTCTGAGGGTGATCTTCAGAAACAGTGCTGGATTTCAGAGCATCCCAGGGATAGAGATGCCAATTACTGGCAGGTGCCTTTTTGGCAAACAGGCTGGGGTTTAAGTCATGTTCTACTCAGCTGTATGTCCTGACTGTTTTTTTGATGGGGGAGTTAAGCACTGGTCTCCATTTAGAATGCTGGCCTGAGAAATACTTTGTTCCCCAACTGATATTTTCTCACAGAAAGCTCCTGCTTTAATAAATCCTCAGACTGAAAAGGGAAAGAACAGCAACTCCTTTTTGGTTTTTTTTGGTGGAAGGTTTTTGACCTGCTGTATTTCAGAGGATGCACTACTACCAAGGCTTGGACACCACAGAAGTAAAGCTCCTGCTATTACTTCTCAGTGGAGATCCTAAATCCTTTAACACTTGAGAGGTGAATCAAAGCTCAGCTGGAGTGAGAGTCCAAGGCTTTTGCTGCTGTGGGGTGTGGTGTTTCCCAGGCACCTCTCTGGATGTAGGGAAGCCACATGTAAGCTGTGGTGGTTGGAGTTAAAGGCCTTCTCCAAAGCCCAGTGACTTCAGTAGGTCCCTGGTGAGCCCTCATGTCATGCTTTTCTCTCAGTGAGGAGTTGGAGAGAAGGTCATAAATAGCTTGCCTTGGCCTTGGGAAGCTGCTTTGGGTTTGGTTCAGGTGTGGATGAGTGCTCTTGCTCTTGCAGAATGCTTTTTCCTCTCACAATGCACCGAGGATGGTGAAGGTCTGGGTGCCACCTGTATGAAAGGGTGGTGATGAAGATCTCCTGATCTGACAGGGGAATGAACACATTTTGGTAGGTCAGTGCAGAAAGGTGATGAGCGTCTAAAATCTCCTCTTGGCCTGGAGCTGCTCAGCACCTCCAGGGTTTGATTGCAACACATGCCTGGTTTATCTGCGTGGTCAGCACCAGTCTGACTCTGCTGCTCTGTCATTTGCCTGTGAAGTGCAGTAATGCAGCATAAACTTTAAGGTTCCCTAAATTCCTGTGCTCCCAATGCAGGTACAACAATTAAAAGGTGCAATTTTTCTGCATGCAGAATTGCTATCTGGAAAAAAAAACCCGCCTGCAGAAATAAGTGCCAGAAAGATATTTGGGGTTTTAGGCTTTTGGCTGATGCTTCTTTAGTGTTCAGTAATAGAAAAATGGTACTTTGGGGGCTGGAATAGGTGTCTGTTGGGGGGAAAATAAAAATGAAATCCCATGCATTGGTAGCTGTTTCAGGTCAGGAAATAGTCAACATGGCGCTAATTTGCCCCAGAGCAGAAATGTCAGGAGGAATTGTGAAAAGGCACTGATGGTAGCAATTATATTGATAACCTGCAATTCTCAGAAGTACGGAAATCAATCTTGCACTGCCAGGATTCTGAAAAATTCCTATGAAAATAAGAAAGCAATCAATATTAATTGTGGGGTAGAAATAGTGCTGAGGACTTTCCTGTTTTACATGGTTTCCCCCTTGCTTTATTCTTTTTGATCTTTCTCCAACTAGCATGATTGAAAACACTGTAAATGAGAGAAGTAAGAGAAATATCAAAAGACAAGTGTCATTAGATTCGTAGAGTGGCCACCTGACTAACCTGGCTTTCTTTACACTTAGCTTTCTGTAGTATTTTAATAGCTTTGACATTTAGGAGTGCTCCCTGTGAGTCCCTCATTCTGTGCTGAGTATGCAAGGCCACATTACCAACCTTGAGTTTTACCCCTTTTTTCCCTTCTGACAGCTGTACATCAGAGGATTAGAAACAATTTACCTTTTGTCCTGCCATTAGTTAATGAGATGAGTTCATTGCTCTGTTAAAGGAATACCTTCCTACAACTTCACATGATCCTTTACTCACAGCTGTGGACCAGGTAATGATTTTATTTGGTAGTAAATGAAAAGTTTTGATGCTCCACAAACTTATCTTGCCTCCCCTTTTCAGCTCTGCTAAAAAAACTTTTGAAATGCTGGTTTGCAGGCCTTTGGTGTGTTACCAGCCATACACTTTGCACTGCATTTCATTTTCCTTTTCACACTGTAGTGGATTTTATTTTAGTTCTAACACATATGGAAAGGAAGTTTTGGACCTCAAGAGAGCTTTCCAGTTTGAAATATAAGTGAATTTGTGATTAGGAAGCTGAAATAAAAACAAATTGTTTTGAATGCACTGAATGTGTGGGTTTTTTTCTTCAGATTTTCAGTTGGCTCCTCTGAGAGTTTTCTTTTTTAACCCAGTGTTTGTAGCAGCAAGAACTGCAGAATTGTTCTTTAGGTCTGTGAGCTGAAGTGGGTCATGCAGGCTTACAGTGATGGAAATAAGGGAATGAAGTTCCCTGTCCTGTCTGCATTCTGCTGCTCCCTTGTTGCTCACTGTGCTGACAGCAGGGCATATTTGGCAAAAATAGGTGAAGTGAACATGAAGCCATCTGAATTCTGCCAGATTAGAAATGATTGTCAAAGATATGATGGAGATGGTTAAAAGTCCACGAGCTGAAACCAAATCACATACTATTAACTGAGAACCTGCCACTTTTCAGCACTGTGGGCAAGAAAACCAGAAGCTTTGGAATATATTAGATCAGGAGCATTAAGTTTAGCTAGAAATGGCAAAATGTTTTAATAAAATCTCAGAAAAGAAAGACCACTTTGTGTTCCTCAAAGCTGTGTCTCCTAGGACATGTACATGCACC
This sequence comes from Irena cyanogastra, assembly GCA_013397155.1. Taxonomy (NCBI): domain Eukaryota; kingdom Metazoa; phylum Chordata; class Aves; order Passeriformes; family Irenidae; genus Irena; species Irena cyanogastra. The sequence continues at coordinate 1,157,509 of VWZV01006847.1, forward strand.
CAGCTGTCTGGGCAGAGCACTGACTCTGTGTTGCAAATTTTTGTGATGGAGATATGACTTTGAACTGCTGGAGACGTCCAGGAAAGACAGATTTATTCCTACCAGGACCAGCAGAAATTCGGGGGCTGGGTCTAGAGCAGGAGGATGTAGGTGGGAGCAAAGTATTCTGTCATGCCAGGAGCAGCTGGGGTTCAGGGGATGCCTGTAACAGGTACAGTAGCTTGATGCAGAGTTGCAAGAATGCTTTTTCCAGGAGCAGAGTGAGTTAAAATAACCCTGATATTCAATATCTACTGCCCTCTTCAATTCATCCTCTTTTGTCTGTGTAATGGTTGGAATTTTAAAATAATCCTGACACGGGGAAGTGGTAGCATACTGCTGTGAGTGTAGTGCCAAGAAACACAGATCGCAAACCCCACTTTGTTCTACAGTAAATGGATTTAAAGGACGTGTAGCTGCTGTAATTAGAATATTGCAACAGTCTTTGGAAGCCTTAATTAGCATCACCAGATTAGCAACTCAAAGGAAACTGTAATGCTAGCACCTAACAAGCTCCTTGAGTCAAAGAAAGTTAATCCCGAGTTACTCACAAGTGACTGCATTGTGAACATAGAGCAGGGGAAGAGACTCCTAAAAAACCCAAGTAATTGTTGCAGTGGAAGTGAGGTAAAATGAGTTTAGTTTACTGTGCAGAATCTTGTGCATGAGAATTGCTCCTCAGATGAACAAACTGGCTTGGTTCTGTTTTCAATAGAATTGGTTGCTGAAATGAATCTGTAATGCAAAATAATGTTTTAAATGACAAGGTTTTAGTTCTGGATCTCAGATCAGTATGAACAGCCTGTCTTGGAAACTTTTGGGAGTTCAAGATGCCCAACAGATAAATTTCTGGTTTCTTTAAGTGTAATTTAACCTATCTTCTGTGGGAAAAAAAAAATGTTCTCCTTCATCAAAAGGAGCTGTGTTTAGCAAGGTCATAATATTCCACTCTTTCAACTTAGCAAACAAAACTTGCTGTAAGTGACTCTCCTTCCACAAGCAGCTGAGCTTTTAAAAAAATGTTATTTTCTGGTGAAGAAATTCCTCTGTAAAAACAGCAAATGATGTTCCATAGGAACTGGTGCATTTTGTTCTGACATCCCAGTGCATTTTTAATACTTTCAGTGAAGCAAAATGTGTGTTGAACTGGTCATGCCTGGAATATTCCATGTCACGTGAATGTTTCTGTTGTGTAGCTCCATAATGCTTGTGTTTTTCTTCTTGTAGTATTTTAACATGCTTTGGCATCTTTCTTTCTTGTTGAGTGCGTGACAAAACGTAATTCTTTGTAGCCTGAGGCTCAGAAGTGGAGGTTTTCCTGCCTCCCAAGGCAGGTCAGTGTTGCTGTCTGTAGCTGTGAAGATTATCTGGCGGCTGACGGTGACTGGGCGTAGCAGCGGAAACACAAGAGCAGCACGGTTTATTTGCTAGGAAAGACATCAGCAGCTGGGCTCTGAACTTAAGGGCTACTGACTGGCCAAGCAGGTTGCAAACCCTGTGTATAGAAGTCTTGATGTGTGGCAAAAAAAACCAAATGTGCTTTCAGTGTCCCCATGCAGTGTGCGACGTCAGTACGCGGAACATCTTTATGTGGAGAAATGGGGCTCTGATTTCCCCTGGGCAGAGGGATTCTTTGCATTGTTTTGTGCTTCTGTACACTTCTCTAGTCTGGATATTATTGCTCCTCTTTATTTAACCAGGGCTGTTTAAATTCTGGGAAAGTCACCCTTATATTTGGCAGCACCAACTCTGGCCACAGGCAGTCAGCTGAGGGTAATATATCGGAAGAACATCTATTATTCAATGGCTGTGTAAAAACCTAGCACTGGAATTTTTTTGAGAACTAATAACTTATTCTACTAACAAAAAAAAAAAAGACACTGCCCATGCTCATGAAATTGTTAAATGAGTTTGTCCATTAAATATACTGAGTTTTATTTTCAAACACAGATGTTGCATTTTACTATTTAAGTCTTTTGTACTCTCTCTTTAAGGCAAGTTTGGCCTTTCTTGACTTCCAAAGCAGAGATAAGTAATCAAAATAGTGCTGAAAAACCAACAGGGTTTTTCTTTGTTTTTTTTTTTTTTTTTCCTTAAACTTGGCTTACTTACCTTGTTGTGCACAGAAGCTCTGACATTCTTGACTAAGGCTAGAAGATTGTCAAATACAGAGGTATTGCTCAGCTTTGAGGGCGAGGATATGGGATCTTTGATCTTCCTTTGCTAACTCTTCTGTTATTTAGTAAAAAATGATGTTTGGCTTCAGTTAAATTTCTGTCAATGATATTTTTTTTTGTTTGTGCTTTTGCCAAAGCACTGTCTTAGCATTTTATAGACAGCATTTGATTGCTGGTAAAGAAAAATAAAAAGTGAAAATTCAGAACTCCCTATCTAATCCAACCTTCTACAGATTCAAATCTGAGTTACAAACTTCACTCAGTTCAAACTGAAATTTCTCCTGATTGTTGTGTTAGACCTTGGGCCTCTCTTAAATAAAGACCCTTGTCTATTTCTGCTAGACCATCTCTATTTAACTTTTGGAGCAGAGGTATGAAAGCCACTTGACAAACACTTGCCCATCTGTTGACACTGACCTTTCAGTACTTTAGCAGTATGTGTGGAGTGGGAACATCCTCTGAGAAACACAGCCCGGGGTCTCTCAAGTGTTAATTTTCCACATTTTGTGCATTTTTGCATAGCCTCATGATGAAATCTTCCTGCCCAGATCTGGACTAAAGGTTCTTAAATATCTCTTGTTTCCATTTCAAGGAATGGTCATTTACTTTTCTTTCTGAAATGGCCTTTGGAAAAGTCAACCATATGCCTCATTGCTTATAAGAATAATAAATACCTTTGGGCTTTGGCAAATCCTTAGCTAAACGACTCCAAGGTTAATTTTCTCTAATAGACTTATTCACTTGGTGCATGCTAATTTCTGAGGGAAAAATAACAAAGGAAATTTCTGAAGGAAAAACCATGTTGAAGAGTGACTATATAGTGGTTTTCATGAGTGTGAAAGATTTCACTGTAAATCCAGAGAAGGGCCCTGGGCCCTGATTGACCTGCCTTGACCTGGCCCTTCTCAGAGCCCGTTCCTGGGCACAGCAGAGGATGGTGAATTAAATGGAAGTGGGCACTGACTGTATTTCTCTCTTTGGGTGCACAGGACAGGAGCCAGGTGCTCACCAGAGGCTGCCACTGATTGTGTCAGGTTTTAAACCTGGCCATGGAGGCAAATCAGACCAAGCTCACCACAGGTGCCTCACCTGTTCCTGAGAGCAGGGTCTGAGCTCTGTGTTACCCTTCTGCCTTAGGGGGTCACTAAGCCTTGCTCTTACCTCTTGGCCAATAAATGTGCCATTTCTGCTCTGTGGTGGGGTTGTCCCTGCTTTTCTTGACCTGATCTACCCAGTTAAGCCTCACACTTTTACTTTTGCTTGCAACTTCTCTTTGAAGGGGAAGAACAAAAGCAAAATGCTTGCTGCTTTGTCTGATGGCTGATTGGAGGGAGAGCAGTGACAAGTGGCTGTGTTCACTGGGAAAGCTTTCAGAAGCCACATTTGATGGTGCTTTCGGGTTTTGTCAAGAACAACCTGGAGTTTCAAAACTCTCATGCCAGGTCAGTGGTTGTCAAATGAAATGGGATGGCAGCCAGGGAGGCAGCACTTCAAAGGGGTCTGTGCTGGGCATGGAGAAACGAGACTCCAGGTGAGGTGCTCCAGAGCTCCTTCCACTCTGACCTCCTAAGATAATTACTGAGAAACATTCAGGAGTTTTCCCTTGTGTTCAAAGTTTTGTTTCTCTAGCTAAAGCCATTCTGATAGTGAAACCTAAACCAGGCAGAAGCACTGGCACTGGAAGGAAGGTTTTTGAATGCCTATGCAGGGACTGGAAATATTTCCTTGATGTTGTTCTGCTTGAAGAAGCACTCTGGAGGCAGCAGCTTCTGCAGAATTTGGTGACAGTGGGTCAGTGCTGAGTGTCATTAGACCCAGTACAAAATCTCCCTGTGCAGCAGAGGTTTGTCAGTGCATGCAGATTGTTTGGGATATAATTGTCCCCAGGGACTGTTTTGATTGTTGAGAGACTGTCTGAGTCCTCTCTGGCCCATTACCAGTTTACTTTGCTGTGTAAGACCCCAAGATTTTGATCTCCTTGAAAGCAGCAGCTCCAAGACTTCCAGCTCAGCTGTCTGTCTGGGTCCTCTCACTCATCAGTGTGTTGAGTGGGAGACAAAAATCCAAAATCTCTTTAAAAGTGTGTCTGGTGCTCTGGGGTCCTGAAGCATTGAAATTTTCCCAATATTTCCCAACTGGAATAAAGCAAAATACTAAACTCCCAAGCTCTCTGGGAATTATCATTCTCTGCACAGCTCCCAGATAAATTTAGAAAATTAATTTCAGGCTCTTTTGATTTCAGTTTTTTCCTCTTTCTTCTTTAGAAGCCCCCAGAGCTGAATTAACTTCCAGCATCTTCAGTGTGAATTCGGCTTCCAGTGCTGCTGTAGCCAGGAGCTGAGCAGTGAGCACTGTGAAATGAACCCCTGGTCTCACAAGGGTCCTCTCCTGGCAGTAGTCATTGTCTCAGCTGATGTAGATTGGCTGTTTCAGCTGGAGTCTCATTAGAGAGCCATGAATAATGAATGAGCCCAGGAGATGAATTGTCCTTTCCTCCCTGTTATGGGATAAGGCCAGGTAGGCACTGAGTGTTTTCAACAGGGCAGAAAGAGCTGCTCTCTAGATAAATAAATTATTTCAGCTTAGAGAGTTGTCAAACCAGAACTTAGGACCAGTGCAGAATTGAAAAAGCTCCTTGGCACGGCTGCAGGTGTAAAACCATTCCTGAGGGGGAATGGTGCCCTGCAGAAGGCACTCAGAAGCTGCCAAGTCCTCGTGCTGTCATCTGTGCTGGGCAAGGCACAGCTTCTCCTTCCTCCCATCTCTGACCCAGGGCCCACAGTGCTGTGTCTTAACAGTGGTATTGTACAGAGGGATTTGCTCAGTCATGGAATGACATGGGAGAACTCCATTCATAAGGAATTTTAACACCAGGTGTGACATCTGGGAGCTCCTTTATTGTAATAAAGAACAGTGTCTTGCTTCCATGGTGTTTCTGGCAGGGCCAGCTGCATTAGAAGCAGGAGGCATATTCCATTGCTCTGCAGTAACATGTCCCATGTAAGTGAAGAGCATTCTCTTGAGGGCTTTTTAGAGAGCAGACACTGACATGACATGCTTTGGATAGCATGAAAAAATGTCATGAGTTTACTTTGTTGGCACTGAACTGTGGTGCCGAGTAGTGTCTGTGTTTCCTGTGTACCTCCCCTGGCTACACAGGAAATTTGGGTGCCTGCTTTTGAAACCATGCAATGGATGTTGGCTCTGACAGAGTGAAGAAACCCTGAGCTACACTTTAGCACTACTGGTGTGATGTATGATGGACTGATTTTGGTCACTCTCTTTTCTATAAAGGTTCTTTCAAAGTCAGGTAGAGTGGAATCGTGGTTATTTCCTCTTATTAATGTTGGATCATGTGTCAGTTTATTTGTATCTCAGCTGTTGTCAATGGGACAAGCAAAAAATTGCAGTGCCTGAGGAGAGAGCACAGATTAGATTGGTTTGGTGAACCTTTTTTTTCCCTCTTTTTTGATGCTGTTGTGGAGTCTGGGTTTTGAGTTATAATTCCTTCACTAATTTTAAAAATTATGGAGAAGGCTGAGGAGATAACAAAAATGTTTAAACAGCACTTTGAACTGCAAATGGAAGTTTTGGAGGGGGGTGTTTAAGGAAAACTTGAGGAAAAAACCCAACAGCAGCTACACAGTCTGTATAGAAATATCCCAAATCTAAATAAAAGTATAGAATTGTTAATACATTTCTTCAACTATTTTAACAGATGTAGAGAAATCAGTAAAATCCAAAGATAAAAGCTAAGCCACAAACATTTCTCAAATTAAAGGCTGAGTCTTTTATAGTCAAGAAGAACACTGTATACTCAAGACATGCTCATAAAAGGATGCAAAATAAACACTAAAGCATCACTGACTGTAGCAATAATTGGAGCAGTGTGGTTCAAAGGAAGCAAAAGTCTGGGGAAGTCAAAGCTTAGCTGGAACTGCTAAAATAAAGGGGAAAATCAATGTACAGTGAAGTACAAGGCAAAACAAGGACAAATACATTTGCTGAACTTGTCCAAGTGCCTAATTGTCCTGGTGCCATGTGATGCCACGGCAGAGCTCCTGAAGAACCCACACCCTGGCACTGACCAGTGCAGGGGTGGTAGCTCAGGGCTGGGCAGTGGTGCCAGGGCAGAGCAGAGTCCCTCTGCACGGGCTGCATCAGCACAGGTGTGGCTCAAGAATTTAAAAATTATTTAAATGGTAAGCAGGAATATATCTGTGAGAATGGCAGCTGGCCAGTTTCATCCCAGGGTGGACAGAATTTTGTGACTGTGAGACGTGTGGAAAATCCATCGGGTGACCCAGGGAGCTGCTTGCATTGGGTGTGACCCAATTCTTCCACCCCAACCCAGGTGGCATCGGGTGAAGTTACCAATCATTCAGGATCTAGGCATATAAATAAATATTTGCCTCGAGAGTTGAAAAATCTGCTCTTTCTTCCTGACTCTGCTCCAAAATTCATAGGTGCAAATGGCTCCAGATGTTGTCTGCACTGGAAGGAGCTTTGATGTTCCTTGATGTATTTTTAGGAAGCAAGGCCTCACACTGGCAGGTAATATCAACAATAAAGCTTCTCAGCCTCTTAGGCTACATCTTGTGGATGTTACTCATGTCTTGGCTAATAGATGAGCATTTCTCAGACACCAAAATGCTGGAGGGCACCTGCAGCAGAGGAGCAAAACTTTTCCTCATTATTGTGCAGATGGCAAGGCACGGGTAGGGTGGCCTGTGCAGAGGTGTAAAGGGAGATTTGTTTCTTTCTTGTTTGAACAGGCTGGTATTTCCTGATTGAATTTAATTTTATAAGATTTTCAAACTCCTTGCAGGCTGTGTTTCTTTTTTCTTGACAAGGAGCCCGGGGCTATGTTATTCCTTGTGATAATAAGTACATTCTCACCAAGGCTGGAATGGTTCTGTTTGTACTGTTCTGCCATCATCCCATGCACAAGGGTTGAGCCCAGGCATGGGGGACTCCTGCTCACCACGGGCATCCAGGGATCTTCCACACCTGCATGGAAGGAGAAAAGTCCATGGGGATGTGAGGAATGTGGTGGTGCAGAGCTGGATGACTTAACTTTTACTGGAGATCATTTCGGCGAGGAGGAGAGGGCAGCCAGGACATTGGCTTCAGAGGTGACAGCAGAGCTTTAGTGCACTGCACTGTGTCCAGTGATTCAGAGTGTTATTGAGCAAATAAAACCATGTAATAAATCTGCCTGAAAAGACAAAGCAGGTGGGAGGACAGCTGGTCAAGGTTTTAGTAGTTTTTTTTCCTCTCTTCTGTGATCTACCTTACTCTGAGTTGTATGTGTGTCAGAAGTTAATAATTTTAGCTGCCTTTTTTTTTTTTTTTTTGCAAAGCTCAACAAAAGGTGTTTATAATCCTATACATTTGATATTTTCAGCCAACTCAGGCTTGTGGTAAGCACATTCACTGCTAAAAGCAGTCACTCTTTCCAGATGCCCAAAAAGTTTATTTGGAGCTAAATGTGATTACATAGCTATGACAATGCTCAGTAGTGCTCGACTGCTGGAAGTGCAGAGTACAGTGGGGATGAGAGATGAAAGCAGAAACATGCCAAGCAGCAATACCAAGCAGAACAATATGCAAAGAAATCAATATTTCCCACTTGTGCAGCTCCCACAAAGGGAATGAATGGCAGTGATTTTCTCCGTTATTGTGAAAAGCATAAAAAATAATTGTTGCTATAGCAAGGAATGTATTTAAAAGAAGTCATGGGGAAATTTGCAGTGATGGGGAAAAAAAGAAAAAGAAACAAAACAGGCTTCAGATTGCCATTTCAGCCCTGTAGGTGTTCTGCAGTTGGAATACATTGGAGAAGAGGTTGCCATGCTACTTGTTTGTCTTGCAGGTCCCCAGCTTGATCCCCAGCTGAGTCCAAGCTCATTTCTTTCTTATGATCCGAGCACAAACCCCTTCAGAAAGTGTAATGTAGTGGTAAGAGAACATTTGCCACCACACAGAGGAGCTATCCTGCATTCCCAGCCCGTGTCAGAGGTGTTGGTTGGTGTTGGTGTCAGGCACCACCCAGAAGTTAAAAATCAAGGGAGTTTGGGGCTTTGCTAAATTATATACATTTCCTCCTGGATTTCAGTCATAAATTAGTAGAATATGGAACCTGTGCAGTTAAGAACTTACAAGAAAGCATCCAGCACACAAAGTATTCCTGTGGAAGGACTAATAAAGCAGCCTTGCAGAAATCACTGGAAGGGCTTCAGTACAACAAATGGTCAAAGACAGCAGACAAGCAGCAGCCAGAAGATGGCAAATAATCCAGTGATCTTGGCAAGCAGTACATCTCAGAACATGCTTCTAGGACAAATGGAAATATGCATTTCCATGATGTCTGGCTTAGATCCTTTACGTGATGGAAAGCTGAAAGAAGTACGGGCATTTAGCACTGCAGGTTGCCTTTGGAAATCTCTGCTTTTGTTAAAATACAGCAGGGGGGTAAGCAGGCAGAACAAGTCACCTCATTCATAGATTGTTGATCACACAGTGAAAATATTTTATGATAGATGTGGGAGTGCAACAGGGGGCAAAGGAAGAATTGTCTGGAGAAAATGCTGCAAGAGCAAATATTAAACTTCCATAGCTTGTTCTCTTTTGCATTTCTGTCTGAGACACAGAATTCCATGAATTCTGGAAGATGCTCCCTGGGTCACATAAATTATGCGGGGGAAAAAGATGCCCACCTGAAGATTTCCTAAAGTTTGCTCAGAGAATGAAGAAAAGAGGGGACAGGAGAGTTGCAGAAAGCATTTGCTGCTTTTGGCTTTTCAGGTTTCAGAGAATACAGGGACTATCTAGAAGGATTGCAGTAAGCCATTTTTGCAGTACAAGATGTTTCTTGTTGGGTTGTAAATAAGTTATCCAACATCCTGCCTTAGTCACCTTTGCAACGTGAAAGGCGTTGCTAACCTGTTTATTTTCTCAGAAAAACTGCATGAACTATTTAGGTTGCATTTCAAGTTTAAAAAAAAATTAAAATGGAAAGCAGTTGTAATGGAAATTAGTTTATTTTCTTTCCCTTTGTTTCAGGAAGGGCTATTTGAAGGCACAGCAATTTTGCCCAGTGCTCTTAGCAGAGACAAGGGTGGTTAAAGAAATATTGTTCATGTGTCCCTATTACTGAAGTATCACTTTGTCTGAATGAACAGTTCTTCTAAAAGTCCTGTTAACAAAAAAGAGTAAAAAATTGCTTAACTGTGTTTACATAAGACCTCATTGCTTTTATGTTTAATAGGAGTGTGGGGAGAGGGCTGCTCAGGGCAGGACAAGGAGAGCAGGAATCCTATTGCACTGAAGGACAGCTGCCTGCCTACCCTTGCAGGCATCCCTTGCCACGTGCTTCCAAAGGCCCTGGCCAGGAGCAGAGCTGCTGCACACAGCACTGCCATCTGCTCTTCAAATAACCACAGAGCTGGTGGCAGGGATAAAAGGTGCCATTAATTTCCCTTTAAATAGGGCTATGTCTTTTTGTGTGTGCCTTTTGCAAGGAAGCAAAGTGTGAGCTCCTACTGCCTTTGTCAAGTGCAGAAGTGCAATGTAGGTCTCAGGCTCTTGCCCAGGGTTGTTTATGCACAGTGACAGGCTCCAGCAATCCCAGCACTGGGCTAATTTCTGCCAAAATTAAGGCAGCTTGATCGTGCACAAAATGAAGCCAAATTAGGTCCACTGTGCTTTTCTACATCCAGTTTTGGATGTAACCGAGAGAAATAGTTTTGACTCTGTTGTTGGGGTTTTGTTGCTGTTGTTGTGGGGCTTTTTTGTTTTTTGGTTTTTTTTCCTTGTCAGACATATACAAATTTCTGGAAAAGAGTTATTAGTATAAAACCAACCCCATTCATGTAATTGCAAAAGATGCACAGGTTACTGGTGTACCCTCCACAGAAATAAATGGGATAATTAACAAGTGCAACCATGGGAAGCTGAAGGGAAGGACTTGTCTCTGAGGTGCTTTGCAAGCTGGGAAGACTTTGGCTGGCAGCCATTTGCTCTCTTCTGCAAAGCGTGGGCTCTTCAGGCACAGCAAAGGGCTTGGGCTGAGACCTGGCCCAGCCAGAGCAGTGGAGCTGCTGCTGGTGAGAGTTCCTGGCAGATGCAGCCCTGCCTGGGTCTTGCTCTCAACGCTGCAGTGTCACAGTTGTGTTGTTTGACATCATCGAGAGATTCAAGATGAGTCGTGCCAAGACTTGCAAAAATATGTGGTGAGAAAAAGCCTCCTGAAGAACTTGTTCCTAAATAAGAAAAACTTGTGAAGACTCAGAGAGGACATAGGGAAACAAAGCCTTGCCAAAGGTCTCACAGCAGGGTTGGTGGCAGAGCTGGCAGTACAAGCTGGTCAGAAAAGTCAATCTCTTTTCCCACTGAATGTTCTCCTTGGAAGCAAATGAAATTTCAAGAGCTTTCAAGGAGCTTGTTGGAAGCTAAGCAGCCTGACCCTTGCTTTCTCAGCTCTCCGTGGCCTCTCATCTGTTGGAGAGGTATCCAAGCCTTGTTTAGGAACAAAACATCCCAGTCTGTCGCTTAAAATTGTATCGAGAAGTGCACGACAGAAACTCTTGGTGCATTGCTGTTTATCAGCAAATCTCTTCACAGCTGAGAGGTGTACTCAGTGCACTGGCTGCTGTGTTTAGGAAATCATCTATGTTAGCTGGCTAAACGTGTATTTTTTAATAGATGAGGAAGCATTCATTGTCTGTCAGCTTGCTGGCAACTGACTGGCTGTAACATGAGTGAGATTCCATTTCTAGGGATTTCTGTTGAAAATAGTGAACACAACTGCAAGTTAGTGCTGGCCATAAACACAAGTGAGGTAGCAGCACATGGAACTTCTCTACTCCACATTTGTTAATTGAAGGGTTAGAGGAAGAAAAGCAGAGTGGCAAAGAAAGGAATTCACTAAAATCCAGGAAATCTACCTCTATTTTCTCCTTTTGTGGCTCCTTTTCTCCTGCCTGGAGGAGACCTTAGTGGGACCTTACTGCTGTCTAGAACTAGCAGAGGTTGAGGTCAGTGGCAGGAGGAGAGGAAATGGACCCAAGTTGTGCCAGGGGATGTTTAGATTGGAAATAAGGGAAAATTTCTTCTCTGAAAAGGTGGTCAAGCATTGGAAGAAGCTGCTCAGGGAAGTGGTGGCATCACATCCCCTAAGGATAAAGGGATGGATGTGGCACCTGGGGACATGGTTTAATGGTCAATGTGTCTGTGCAGCGTTAACAGCTGGACTCAGAGACCTGAGAATTCTTTTTCAGTCTTTATGTTCTGTGTTAGGTGGGCAGATTACATCCACCCAAGGCGCACCAGCCTGGGACTTTGGCCTGGGCTTCTTCCCACAGCTCTGCCTGCCTTGGGACCTTGCTAACTGTGCTTAACTCCCGAAGCTGGGAGAGCCCCACTGCCATGGGGATTCCTTCCCTGCTCTAAGCAGGCCACTATTTCCAGCACTTCTGCCACCCTTCCCCAGCTGAATTTACCCTTGCTGAAATCCTGACAGCTGCAGGAAGGCTTGTGAAGGCGTTCTTGCCTCAGCTCTCCCCTGTGGCAGCCTGCTCCGGAGCCGCAGACCCTGTCCAGTCCCCCTGGCTTGTGTTTGTGTCTGACCTGGGAGCCAGTGCCTTTGCTCCTTCCCCCCAGCCCTGCCTGCTGCTGTGCTTCTGAGGGCTTAGGAAATCCCCACACAGAAGAGAAGGTGCTCCTGGATACAGAGTCTGCTGCTTCTGCTCGGTTCTCCCAAGCTGCTGCCTGAGTCCCTTCTGCGCAGGGACTCCGCCCTTTGGAGTTTCCAGGAGGTGCCATTCCCTGCATCTTGCTAAAGGCACGAAGTGACTTAGCCAGGCTGGCCTAGGCAAACATCTGCCTATGTTAAACATTGGTTAAACATTTCTATTTTCTCAGGCAAACAGAAACATAGCCCTGTAAAAAAAAAAAGCACAGTACTTCTGTCACAGGCGTATTTCAGCTTTTTCTCTTTTCCTTTCATCTTTTTGTCTTTTGAGAAGATGATTCAAAATCAATAGTTCTCCTTTGAGTTTAATCTTGTAAATGTGTCTAGTTTTGTTGATACAATGTTTGATAAAAGATATTTCTGCTAAGGAAGTCAGTGAAAATATTCTTCAGGGTGATGTTTCAGGTACATCTTTCAAGGTTTATGTCACCTTGAACTGGACTACAAGCCAGTTTTGAATTGAAATCCTGTTCTGAGTGGAATAAAAGTGGTGATTTTAAATTACCCTTTTTTTTTTTTGTAGTTTGCATTTTCTCTTGAGCACACTTTGCAAAATGTTCACCGTTTGTGTGGCTTCCTAACACTGACCACTTTTCAAGGAGGTTCTGTGGGAGAGCAGAGGAGCTTGCCTGCTATCTGGTTCTTGGAGGATCAAGCAGTAACTTACCCCTTTGCTGAGGAGAGGTCCCTGGGAATCTCAGTTTTCCTTCTGGTGCTCGTTTGTGTTTCTCAGAGTGTTTCACAGACAGCTGTTCTCAGCCATCTGTTGCTCAGGCTGGGATGCTGCTGGGGCACATATGGATCAAGATCTGGTGGTTGGGATTCAGGGCTCTGGGTGCCAGCCTGGTGCTGGGCTGGGGAGCGCTGCCTTCGGCGGGGCTGTCGTGGGCAGGGCTGGGGCTGAGGGATCAGTGCTGCAGCTTTGGAGGCAGCAGGCCTGTGTCTGCTTCCCATAAGCTATCAGAGATAGCGTGCCTTATCTGGAACAACTCCTTGGCCTTTGCAGACTTGGGGCAAAGCCTTGACTTAAGTGAGATTAGGTTCTGCTGCGTGTATGTGTATGTGCTCTGTCACAAATGAACTGCCCTGGGGGCCCTGGCTGAGCCTGGCTCAGTCTGCTTTTCAGCCTGCTTTTCTGGGGAGAGATTTGCATTGGGAGCAAGGAATAAAGTGCCCCAGATTTAGAGCAGAAGCAAGCAGAGGCTGGTTGCTTGTCTGAAGACACGTCAGGCAGAGCTGCTGCCTACCATGCCTGTCTCAGCCCCAGGGGCTGGAAAAACCTAAAACTGCTGCCCTACATAGGGAGTGTATCGTGGGTATTTCCAGTACTGTCTCCTTTTAGTCTCCTGGGAGAATGGTTTGTGTTTTTATGTTTTTCTATGTTTTGAGAAGGAATGCTGAAATCTCTAAAGGACTGTTCCCAAAACACATTGTTTAAAACTGACCACAGACTTATGATCAAAGCTGGATCAGGTTCATCTGCCTGATATTGATCTCCTTTATTGTTACTTTTCCTTTTGTTACTTAAGTCCTGGTCCCTCAGTATCTTTTCCCTTCCAGCAAAGTAGTGGCTACCCCTGCTGTGACAGGCAGGACTTCCTTGGACTTCCGAAAAGTTCAGGGAAGTGTTAAACCTGTGAATAATTACCTTAAAAAAATCAACGAGTCAGAATAATTGGCATAAACATAGTCAGTGTTTACAGCCACATCTATATGGGGAAGTTATTTTGGGTCACCATGATATAAATAAAAATGACATAAGTAAAATGTCAACATTCTTTCTGCGTCCTCCAACTCATTTTCCATCTTTATGGCTGCACATGAGATCAGTGCAAGTAAAACTGGGAGAGAAAAAGAGAAAACAGCATTTTAGGACTGCAGAACATAATGGCAATGCGTGGGGCACAGGTTACAGTGTTAGCTTGGCTCTGAACTTTGAGCCCAGGGAGAGTTAATTGGTGCTGAGTTTCCTGCTTCCTTACTGCTCAGCTTTGCACTGGATCTGCTGGGACAGGCTGGGCTTTGCTAAACTGTGCTGCAGGTATGATCACACCTGAACAGAGCACAACGAAGAGCAGGCATGGATGAGGCTGCAGAACAAAGCGCATGAAAGAAGAAAGTTGTCTGTCTTGCATGTCTTTTTTATTGTGAGTGAGCTCAGGACTGAGAGAGCAAGACACTGTCCCAAATATCAGTCAGGTTTTGGAGAGAATGCCTGATATTTAGGATGTCCGAAGTTGCATCATATAGTTCTAAACATTATTTTTTCAATTGTAGCTTGTTGTTTTGTTGCTTTTGGGGGGGGTGCTTTGTTTTGTGGTTTTTTTGAAGGTTTTTATTGCTGTTGATTTTGGGTATTTGGATTTTTTTTTTACTTTTGGTGCATTTTAAAACAAGCTTTTTTGATTTGTTTCCCAGCTAGTGTAAATGTTCTTTTCCACAGTTCTCCAATTCCCTACTGTTCTTCCTTTCCCACTAACAATTTTTGTACCTCCTCCTTTAACTTCTGCTGAAGCTCTGTAACTCAGATGTTTCATGTTGCTTTCCTTCCCCTCCTTTGCCAAGTTTAGATCTAAGTACCTAAGTCGTGGATGATAAGAGCTTGCTGTGACAGATGCTTGAAGGAGCCCTCTTCCCAAGTGCTTCCAGCTCGTGCAGCTCAGCACCACCAGTGCTCTGCTCTGTTCCCTTGTTGTGCAGTTCCCTGTCATTTCACTTTGACTGGAAATAAAAGGGAATTCCTAAAGCAGTCAGCCTGCCTGCTTGTGGGGTGAAGTGAGGCCATCTCCACCGACACATGATGGAGATCAGGAGGCAAAGCACGGGCTGGAAGATGGCAGGTTGGGAAAAAAATCAGGATTAGAGATCACATTTTCAGAAGAGTCTGGTGGGAACAGCCATTACGAAAATAATCTAAATTTCTCCATGTGCCCACAGCTTGGATGCTGTGTTGTCCTGGCCTGTGAATCCCAAACTGCCTCCCATTGCAAATATAAAGCACACACACTGAATTTATGTGAGGGTCAGTCAGGATCCATCAAAGTGCACGTGTGGCTGTCCAGCAGGTTTCAGTCAGTGCCAGTAAGACACAGAGTACAGCCCCCTTAGTTCTTCATAGCAGACCAAATCCTGCTGTAAAATGTCCCCCTCCCCATGCTGTGAACTGAGCATTTCCCATCGGTTTGAGTCAGGATGTCACTGCTGGCTCTTCAGGCAAAGCCCAGTTTCTCTAGGGCTGAATTTCCTTGGCTGCCTGGGCACAGGGAGTGCTTTAGCAGGGCTTTTATTCCTTTAGCTGTTGGATGCATCATCGTGCCATTCCTGTATTTCCTGTCACGCCTTCCCTGCCCTGCTTCACGAGGAGCCCCCTTCTGCAGCAGGACCCTGCGGTCTCTGGCAGGAGGATGGAGCTTTTGCTCCATGCAGCAGTCAGGAGCATGCACACGTCTGGCATTTCTTTACTTCCCCCCACTGGCTGTGTATAATACAGCTTGAAAGTCTCTGGGCAAGAGCACAGGAGTCCAGCTGACATCTCAGAGTTTGAAAGGGAGTAAGACAAAACATGAGCACTGATAGCTCAGAGTGAACTGTGCCTGCAAACTTCTTGGGAAAGAATTTCACTGGGGACACAGGACTAGCAATCATCAAGGATTGCTGATGTGTACACTCTTGCTCTTTGATATGTTGGTATTTTGACAGCAGTGGCAAATCTCTTCAGAAATCAACATAGGCAGGCAAAGGGCATTAGAGTACTGCAACTGATAACTGGAAAAAAGTCACCAGGAAATGTCTTTACATAACTAGCAAACACGTCAGGATGTGCTCCACGCTGCAGAGCCAGCATCAGCAGAAGCCGTGGCTTTGAGTGCTACTCTTGCTAGAAACAGAATCACAGACAAATTAACTGCTGATGTGTGCTCTGCAGTCACAGACCTGGCAGGATCTGAATTAATAATGTTACTGGGTTTAAGAGGTCTTTGATGCCTAATTGTACACATGTGTAAATGGTGGTGTGTGGAGCAAACTGGTGGAGAAGCTGGCAGGTAGGATTAGAGTCTGTGGGCTGGATTCAGCTCTGCCTGCCTGCAAATGCCAAAAAGGTGGTGGGGCACTGTGGAGGAGCCTCTGCTGCTGAGGGAAGGCAGGCACTTTCAGAGCTCAAATTGTTTACTTCAGACTGATCTATCTTGGGTGCTGAATAAAATAAGAATAAAAGAATAAAATTCTTAGTTTTATTCCTTACTGATGAAAAAAAAATAGATAACCCATTCAGATGGAAAAACCTATATTTGTCTATATTTATATTTAATTGCACCCTGTGTGCCCACAGCTTCCCTGAGAACAATGCCAATTACTAACTCCTGGGGATTTGAGCCTTTGTGTGACATTTCAGCAAGGAAAAAAAACACCTGCAAGCATTTAACTCTGAGAAAAATGCTGAACAGGTTCACGTATCAAGAAGCATCTTTTCTATCACAACTTTGCTGGCTAAAAGTAGACTGGTTTGTAAATCTTGGGGGTGGGGGGTTAAAAAAAATAAAAAATATCTGTATACACTCATCCTTCTTGCCCTTCTTCCCCTCTTCTTGTCCTTGTGGGTAAATGAAAATGGAGCAGGATAGATATCCTCATTAACACTCTCCTGAGTCATCTTCTCAGGATTTCATTATTTTCTTTTTAGGTGCCATCAGAAAGTTGGTATTTTTCTGATAAAACTAGTTTAACCTAACATGTCCCCCTCTTCCTTTTGGAATTTCTCCTCCATTAGAAAACTGTGATGATTAATGCTCAGAATATACCATATTTGATCCTGGATTTTTGATAAACATAAGGTTTCTAACTACGTGACCATCCAGAAGTTTTTCACGTATAGGAAAATGACAACTATGATTTTCCATGGTGACAGCACTTCCTTCAGATTCTGGTGGCTTGTGAGTTCTGAGAAAGTAAAAGCTGACAGCAGTAAGTTTGAGAGATGCTTTAAATTTTCTGTACCTCTGAGCACAGTACAGCATGGCTTATTTTAATTAAAGCCTGGTTTGCAGTTGCAAGGATAGAAGAAATGGTCCCCATAAAATTTTTTAAGACTCTCTAAAAAGTGTCTTATACAGAGTTTGCCTGTCCTGTAAAATAAGTTGCATATGTAGAATATACGGCAGTCCCATATAAAAAAGGTTTTATTGGCACTTGTAGTAATGACTTTCATAACTTATTCATGAGTTCACTGCTCATGAGTAATTTGGTCAGCCAAAATACAGGCCAATAAAACTTTTACACCACGCTGTCATGTCTTCTGCTCTTGGAGTGGAGAGATAAACAGGGGCAGAGCAGAAAACACTTTGTAGATCCTCTAAGGGAAGAATTAAATTAGAGACTAAATTCAGCTGTGATTAAAAGAAAAGTGATTAGCTGAATAGGGGCTGATAAAAAACACCAAGACCAAAGCAAGTGTGTGCTGGTTTTGACCTGATAGAGTTGATAGCACTTTTAGAAATGTCTGGGGTTATGTGTAGTGTTGGATCAGAAAGTGGTGCTTGTGACATTTGCTGCATATTCTTGCAGATCCACCCTCATTCTCCCTTTAGGTTTTTTGTTTAGAATATCGTTTTGGTTTTTTGTTCGGTGGTTTCTTTCTTTTTTTTTTTTTTAAATCCTAGTGGGTGGCAGTGGGACAGTTCTATCGCTTCAGTTGTATTACACTGGACTTTTTAATGGCCTCTGAAGATGTTCAGGAGGGAGCAACTAAATAAATCCAAAATCTGGCTGTCTGCACGCAGAGAAAGTGATCTCTTATAAATCTAGTTTGACACAATTCCCTATTTTTAGCTCTGTGGCAGGGTATCACATGACAAAGTGCCCTGAGGGCATCTGCTGCTCCCTCAAAAGAGGAGGGCTCCCACCCCTAGAAGGCAGGCTGATATCTGCTATGCTGCTCAAGAAATAAAATTAACTCCTGACTAACCTCACATTTTACAACCAAGAAAACTTTTTAAGTACCTGACCTTGGAAGTACCAAATTGATTACCACTTACTTCATTTCTCTACCACTTTAAACCAGATATTTGTCATGCTTAAGTTGCTTCTCTAACTCTTTTTTGAAGAAGCATCTCCTGTGCATGTTCTCCAAGCCAGAGCAGGGTGGGTGTCTCTCCTGCCTGCCACTCCCAGACGTTTCTTAGGCAGAGCGTCTTCCTTTGACATGGAGAGGGCAATCACACACCAGGTGCATTTGTAAAGAGAATATTGTACCTCTAGCACCGTGGTACTGCTGACTCCTTACATAAAACCAGGAAAGGGTGTGAAGAGGAAGAGCCCCTTTGGCAGGACTGGCAGAAAGAGGGCTGGCTGCACATGTATTTCTGCAAAATATAAAACGACTTCCTTGCCCAGTGAATAAAGGAAACTTTTCAGCCTGGGTAAAGGGAGGAGGATTTTTGCTCAAGGAGCTGAATGGCACTGCCTCTTTTAATTTGCTATTGAGCAAAACCTGACCCTGAGGCTGTTCTCCTGGAGTGCCTGCTGTTCACCATCCTAGGATGTTGGACTCAAGGCCAGGCTGTAGAGGAGATAAAAAGGAGTGGGGTAAGGGGAAGGAAAGTGCAGCTGTAAGGAATTCACAGAATTCTGTTTGTAGAATTCTGTTAATTACGTGGGGTCACCTGACAAGACTGCAGATTCTGATTGAAGACAAACCTCGTGGTGAACATGCCCTCCATTAACAAAACCCCTAAGGATATTTGCTGACTAAAATGCTGTGGTGCTACTTCAGCAACCCAGGAGGGCCACCAAAAATGTCTGGCTCAATAAAGCAGAAGCCTGAGCCTCTGGAAGGCTCTCTCACTCTTCAGAGGGGCAGTTCCAACTCATAGAGCTGTCCATAGAGCCCTGAGTGCACTTGTGCTGAGAGCTGGAGAGGTTTCTAAGTTTAAGGCTGTTTTCTGGGTATTCTAGGTGTTGAAAATGGTGTCTGGTATTTACAATCTTGCTAAAGTGGGCTCATTTTATTCAAACAATTTTTCAGCAAAGGAGACCTTGTCGCCTGTGGTTCCTTGAATTATTATACAAATATACACACACATCTACTGGTCCTAGTCTTTTCTTTTCCCCTCACAGAACTATCATTAACCTTTGTAATTTACAGTGGTTCTAGCAGAAACTGTGTACATCATGTCCCAGTTTTACTGCAATCTGAAGCAGATAAAATTGTGCCCCAGACAGTTTGTGTGTGTCCACACCACCACATCCTATGAGTAAAAACACAGAGATGCAAGTATTATGTTAAATCTTCCTTAAGGCAGTATTTTAAAGGACTGTTAAATTTATTTTCTTTTGATTCTCTCTGCCAAGGAAATGTGCATATCCCTCATGCCTTGTGTGGAGTTATAGCTACTGCACTTAACAAGGTAGGAGGTCCCACCAATTACATTTTTCAATGCATGCACATGAATGCTGCAACACTCAGACTTCTGCACCCTGCTGCCAGCCTGGGAAGTTGATTGTCAGTCCTCCAACTGCACGAGTGTCATTTGCAGGTTAAAATGACTGTAAATTAATCATCTCTTTCTGGAAGATGGGGAGAGCAGATAAGAATTCCTAGGTTGCATAACTCGTGACAGATCTCTGCTGTCTGCAAGAAGGGTTATTAATTTTCACTTCCTTGCCTCTCCTCCCCACCTCTTCTGAAGGTCAGTAATGAGGGTACTACTTACAGCAGCAAAGTGGCTGTCCTGTTAATTTTGTTAATTTTGTGTGGGTTTTTGTTTGTTTGTTTGTTTTTTTAATTTGGCCCTCTGAATATTTAGATTTTTTTTATAAATGGTTGAGGGAAATATCATTTGAATGATAGCTTTGTAATTTGTGGCTCTCTGGGAATGAAGGATGGGGGAGGTGAGTTTTCCTGGAATCTTCTGCTGGTGTCCTGGGCAGAGATCATGCACAGGGTTACCTCCAAGCAAACCTCATCCTTTACTTTCCACTGCTTTTGCCTCCTTATTGGCAACAAAACACTTCTCTAAATAATGCAAAGATTAGATCCACAGGGAGAAAATGCCTTGTCTCTAGAGGTTTTCTATGTGACAGAGCATAAATATATCATGTGTGTTGGGTGAGTGCATTCAGTGAGTGTTCATCTGCTGGCAGGAAATACAGGGCAGGACATTTCCACATCCACATCCATGCTAACGTTCAGTGAAATTTGGTGTTATTAAATTATTTTTCCAAAACAAAAGGCCCGGTTCGCTAAAGAATGCCTGGAATTTCTTAAAATCAGGCCTAGCTCAGTAAGTCATTGCTGACAAGGAGTACTTGCTTTTAAAACACAACTTCATGAAAGGCAGGCCCTGGGGTGAACATCAAAATACTGGAAAAAAATAACGAGATCATTTTTATTGTCACTCTCAGTAAGTTATTAAGGATACTTCAGGGGTGCAAGGAGACCAGTTCTCCCAGTGTTTGACATAAACCATGTTTGTTTATTGGCAACCACCTCTGTGAAGAGAGCTGTCCTCTCCCCTTACCTGCACAGCTCTGTTTGGCTGTAGTCTGCATACCCTGCATCACAGATGGGGTAATAATAAAGTTTTTTATTAATAACTTCTTCTGAAATTAAAGTTTCTCTTCCAGAAATACTGCAAACTTGTGCATATCCTTCAGCTGTTACAAATACTTCTCAGCTGGTGTTTATATCATCGATAGAAGCGACTACTGGAAAATGTGGAACTTTCAGTAAAAACTTCAGCTGAAAATATTTTTTGTTTTCAGCTGCAAATCAAAACCTGATATATTCCAGTAGCAAATGAAAAAATATTTTAATTCTAAATTACCACTGTCTTTCCTCTGGGGAGATGATTTAAGTACCCTGTGTTTGTCTGTGCCATCCTCAGACTCTATATTCAATAACACATCATGATTTTTCTCTTGTGATGGGACTTAGTGGAGTGTGGTGCTAGAAGTGTGAATGTAATTTAATGGCAGATAAAGAAGAGAAAGGAGGGAAAGATGCATTCATTTTCTGTGAAGTATTGGAAATTTTTTTAACATGGAGATACTTTGTTGTTTGTAATTTTGATAAAAAAGTGAACTTACCAAGGCAAGTAATATTTTATTAAAAAAATAAAAGTGCTCAGTTTTTCCATATGAAAAGATGACCTGTCACAGCACCCAAGAACACTGAGCTGTGTAACTGCTGTCAGTATGCAGAACACATCTTTTGGTCTCAATGCATATGCATGAGAAAATTATCTTGTGAGAAGCATGCAGTGAAGAAATCTTGATTGCTTTCTGGTGTTATTTATATATTTAAATCAGAATTTTAAAATTAGTATATGCAGAAAACAAAGGGGTTATTTAGAACTTACCAAAACGTTATGATAATGCTCTTATTACTAACAATTAGCATGCTGCAAATCTGATACAACTTGATAAAAGTCACTTAATTTAAACTAGTATGAAAAAGCAGAGTAATGGATATTTAAATTATTTTTTTAAGACTTTTGGAATAATGAAGGATTCTCTCTTGAGTTACATTGGCTTGGACAGAAGTGCTGTTATAGTAGGCTGAACAAAAGGTGTTTGATCCCCTGTCAGTCTGTATCTGTTTCTGATGTGCTGTACAGAAGAAGCTGTTCCATGCTCACAACCTTTGTAATTAATGAAAAGAAAGAAAACCTATGGGTGCCATGGGATTTAGTTTGGGATCCAAAATGTTCCCTGTGTCTCCAGGCCAAGGGTCCTGCTCTGAAAAGCAAGTTGTGCAAAAGTGGCTGTGAACGGAGAAAACATCTGCTTTGCCAGACTCCAGCAGGAAATCCTGGATTGTCCCTGCTCATTACAGAGCAGTAGCTGTGCTGATGTGAACCTTTTTGCTGCTGCTTTAACTCTTTCTTCTGCTGCTCTTTCTCCTCTCACTTAGATGGATTTAGTCACTTCAGAAGGGTTTCCTTCGAAACCTTTAATCATAATTAAGTGAATTGATTCATATGTAGCACTTGTAATCGTATTCAAGTGGATGCAAGAAGGGCTTGGAAAGGACATTCAAAAGTGCCAGTTAACTGCAGGCTACAGGCACTGGGTGATGACTTATGCACTGCTGAATAAATCAGTCTCTAGCTCTGTAAAATCAATTTGCCTTCATGTTGTTCATCAAACAATTATTATAAAGAATCTGATTTCAAAACTCTAAAATCAGTTTTGGATCATGTTGCTTCGTGAGGCAATTGAGAAAAATGATGTGACTTCAAATGTCACATGGGCCACTGCAACAAGCCTCAGGTGGCCTGAGCTCAGCTGCCAGGTGAGGTGGCACAAGAGGTGGTGTTCTAGTAGTGGTGAGGCTGGAGAAAGGATGTGGCAAAAGTGAGGGTGGTGATCCAAGTGAGCTTCATTGCTTCTGTTCCCCTCCAGAGGAAGTTTTGCCCAACAGACTCTGCCAGGGGCTCTGTAGCTCCAGGCCCTCCTTGGAGACTTAGCTCATAATTTCTTATTTCTCTACAATCCAGACGCTGTTCAAATAGCTTCTTTAGGATGTGTCAGCTGAGGTAATATTTGAGCAAAGACAGCATCCTTGCTGTAGGAGAGTGCAATGGATACAGATCAGGAAAAGGAATTCAGAAGAGTTTGTGGATGCAGAATAGAAATGCTTACATAAGGCTGATGGAGGTAAACAAAAAGAATGAAATATTTAATTTTGACACAGATCTAATTTTGTCTTTGTCAGCTGTAGCAGTGACCCATTAACAGACACTTTCTGTGGGAGGGTAAATATGAAGGATATACATCTAGCAGACTGTAAAGGGAAAACTCATGAAGGTAGAGGGCTGAGTGAAGGTTTTTACATTAAACTTTTCCACAATATATGCAGCCTTGACAGCAATATAATGTTTTGCTAGTACTTTCTGACATCAGTAATTTTGTTTTCTGTTTTTGAAAGATTCAGAAGTCTAGTCTCAGCATTTAAAATAATGTATTCACTTACAGAGTTTATATGACTTTAAATTAGGAAATGCTTTTAGTAATATTTTAAAATATGTGAAGTAAAAGACTAATACAATAGAAAAAAGTAGGATATAATGTTTTATTTTTTGCAATGATAAATTTAGCATGGATACAAAAGACCATTTTCTTTCACTGTGGTATAGCTGGTTTCAGGTTTTGTAGGTGCCTACAGACTCTGCCAAATTATTTTTGTTGCTCTAGGAACCAATATAATGGTAATAAGTAATCACGAAAATGGAAAAATAAAGCCTCTGTGGAAAATGCTGTAAGGAGAGCACTACCATGCCTGAGGCTGTGCAGTGCATGTGGGTAACACATCCCCAAACCTCCCCAGGTGTAAAAGCTGTGGGGAGGCAGGTGCGTGTCCTGACTGTGTCCTGGGGTGCTGCAGGTGCCACGGCTGGTTCTGAGTGCAGCAGGGCTGGCCATGGCACAGGCTGGCAGCAGCAATTACAGCTGTTTGGGCTGCTGACTTGGCCCACAGCAATCCCATTAATGTTGGTTTTCTGAGCATTTTGCACGGTGTCAGTAAGTCTGTGCTCCCTGCCTCGCAGTGATTGGGGGTACCCAGGAGCTGTTGTCCTTCTAAAGATTCTTCATCCCTTTATTTCCCCTAGAGAGAAAGAAAAAGAAAAAAAATGATAAAGCAGATCTGCCACTGAAAGCACGGAGCACTCTCCCAAGGCTTTTTAGGCATGATGACAGATGTGGCAATGTGTTCTCACAGCCCAAGGAAAATCCTCTAGTGCAGCTGAGGGCTGAGGCTGCTTTCACTGGCTCTTAGGGGGGTATGGGGAGGACACCAGCTGGAAAGCTGGGAAAAAGGAGAAAGGAAAAAACTCCCAAATGAGAGAATGCTGTGCCAGGTGGAGCTGACACAACAGGCAGGTCAGAACTGCTCTTGGAAAAGGACTGGACTTTAAAGGAGAATTTTAGTGCAACATCTCCTGGGGGGCATCAGACAGAGCATCTCCATCTGGGCAAGGGAGGGGATTGTCCTGTCCTGCTCTGCTCTGCACTGGGGTGGCCTCACCTCCAGAGCTGGGGGCAGTTTTGGCTGCCACAATTTGAGAAGGGTATAAAGCTGTTAGAGAGTGTCCAAAAAGGGCAGTGAGGATGAGGAAGGGCCTTGAGGTGGAGCTGTGTGAGGAGAGGCTGAGGTCCCTTGGTCAGTTCAGCCTGGAGAGGAGGAGGCTGAGGTGAGACCTCACTGCAGTCACAACCTCCTGGGGAGGGGAAGAGGAGGGGCAGGCACTGATCTCTGCTCTGTGGTGACAGTGACAGGAGCCAAGGGAGTGGCCTGGAGGTGTGTCAGGGCAGGTTGAGGCTGGATATCAGGGAAAGGTTCTTTATCCAAAGCATGGTTGGGCAGTGGAACAGCTCCCCAGGGCAGTGGTCACAGCCCAAGGCTGGCTGAGCTCAAGAAGCTTGAACAATGCCCTTGGGCACATGGTGTGAATTTTGGAGATGGTGCTGTCCAGGGCCAGGAGCTGATGATCCTTGTGGGTTCCTTCCAGCTCAGCTGATTCTGTGATTCTCAAACAGCTTTTGGGAACCTGTGCCCCGTTTAGATGCAGGTAGAATGTGAGATGTCAGGGCGTGTCCAGCAGAGCTGGGAGCAGGATTGCTGGCACTGATGCCTGCAGGTTGGGTGTGCAGCCCTGAGAGCTGGGGAGCTCTGTCCTGCACAAGCCCCATTCCCACTGCACGCAGAGCTCCATGTTCTGGACATGCAGGTTTGCGTTGGCTCATCAAAACCACAGGCAATGCAGATTTGCTGCTTTCTTGTATTTAGAAATGCAAGTACTTCTGCTTACATTAGCTGATCTGCATCTGGTTTGGGGATTCATAGCAGGATCTCCCATTGACTGCTGTTCTGGATATATTTATAGTAAAAATTTCCCAGTAAAATATAAATTAATTATCATTTATATTGCAGTATTATCCTTGATCCCCCAAGGCTGCTAGCTCTGCACAAACTTAGACTGTAAAAAGTGCTTCATTCTCAAAGAGGTTACTCTTGTTATATGTAATTCTGTAAGACAAATAATGTCTAAAGAGGCATTATCTCCATTATTTTCTCACTCTTGTTTCAGATGGGAAACCTGAAATAATTATTTTTTTTTTCCACGGGTCTCAAAGAATTTCATACAGGAGACTGGGAATTCAGCCAAAAATAGCTCAGATTGCAGACCATATCCATAAACAATCAATTATTTTAACAGTCCACACAGGTATTGGTACTGAGTATCTGCAAATATATACATAAGTAGCAATAAAACAGTGCAGTAGCTGGAGATTACAGTGTTTTAATCTGCAAATCTAAAATCTAAAATGTGCTTTCTGGCATTTCACAATTATTAAAGTTCAAGCTAAAAGCTGAAGTTATCTTTCCTGGGTGGAGATCTATACTCATGAATATGTCCTACCTGGAGCTAAAGCCTGAGCCCTGCAGAAATAGATCACATTTCTTAATTTAGCAGTCCTGCAAACTCTTGAGATGTATGCACAGTGCATAGACTATCCTGAATGCATTTGAAAAGGTAACACTGGTGATACAGAAAATTTTGTTTTGAGATGCTGCTGTAGTTTTTACTGATTACCATTAAGTGCACTGGAGATCCTGGCTTCAGGAGAGCATTCTGTTTTAGTGAGGGGAAGCAGGGGAATCCCTGTGCTGAGCATTTCACCCCATTCAGCAGTGAGGGGGTCCCAGGGGGTTGTTCTGTGCTTCCAAGTCCTATTGGGCTCTGGCATCCCTGCACCCCTTGGGTCAGGGCTGGTCTAGAAAGCTGCACAGGGCAGGGATGGGATGCCCTGCTTATCTGAGGGTTTCAATTAAAGACAAATTACACTTTTTTTTTTTCCTACCTGCTTCCAGTAGCCTAAAGCCCTGGGTTTCAGCCTAATCAGAGCAACATCTGTAATGAAGCATGGGGAGAGCCTGTGCTGTAGAAAACTTGGATCTCAGTCTGTTTTGTACACCACAGGTCAGTGCCTTGCTTGTAGCTGAGCTGATTAAACAATACCCATCCATTCTAATAGAGCCTCGGTAAGAGTTTCAGTGAAATCAGCATGAGTAATAAATTCCAGGTATGACTCAGGTGGAGATGAGTGTGTTTCTGTGGGAAGAGGCAGGCCAACTTCTGGCTTAAAAATTTTCTTTGAGGGATTTCAAATGCAGTCTGTTTATTTTGTTGGCAGGGCAAGGCTGTTAAAGACCTGCTGCAGGTTTCAGTTAATGAATTCCTAATTGAAGAGAATCTTGGCATGATGCAAAATGAGAGTTGCAAGGCCTCTGCTGAAGTTTCTATTATCCTGGCAGTCCCTAATTTCAAATAATACAACCTATTTCATGCTTATATAGTAGTTATCTTTTTGCTTTGGGGTGTTCCCCAAGTAACAGATGAAGGAAATTATTATTACAATTGAGGTATCTGCCAAGAGAAGTTAGAATATGCAGGGAAATAAATTGTATCAATTATCACATTCCTACAGTCTGAAAGAAAACTCTCAAGTCCCTTAAACCAGGTAGAAAATAGCTGAGGTCGTATCTCCTACAGACCTGCTGAACAGAAACTCTCATTTCAGCTAATTTTCCCAAATAAAGCTCTAAATCTGGAGGGCTTTAACATAATCCATTGGAGTAGTGAGTTGGTTTCTAACCTCGAAAAATTATTCATGAGAAAAGGGGAACCACCAGGAATGCAATTGGTGGTGTTTAAAGTTACAGGTGTTGAACACTGAGTATCTGAAGGCCTCCTGAAGAGCCTCCCTGGCTCCCAGCTGCCAGTGCCAGGGAATCAGGGTCAGGAACGTGCTGGAACTCAAGCACAGCCCTCTCGGTGTGCTGGGCTGCAGCCAGCCAGCAGCTGCTGGGCAGGAGGGCTCTTGTGCCTCCCAGCCCTTCAGGGAGAGCTGCCATCCTGCTGCTAGAGACTTGCTCAGGGCTAATTTTAGGAGTTTGATGAACCATGGTTTTCCTTTCATTTGCTCGTAGGAGTTGTAAATTGCTAATGATCTGCAGCAGAAATTAATTATTGCTAATTATTCCCTTTCAGCCAGAGCTCAAATCTTCTTTTAGCACAGTGTGTGGATGCAGGTTAAATGAAGTCCAAATCCCATTCCCTTTTCTGTCCTTGAAATTAAGCAGCAATTCCTGCTTGTTCTTCACAACCAGACTGGCTCATGCAGGAATGCACAGGAAGGGTGTTCCTCATGTTTTCAGAGGCAGAGAGGATACTTGTAAAAAAAAAAAAAAAAGTCCTATTTTTAAGCCTAAAATGGGACTAAGGCCTTTCTTTTATCACAGTTTCACTGTTTCTTCTAGGGCTTTGAGCAGATCAGGGTGACGCTGATATCTTTTCTGAGGGAAATTCTGTTTCTGAGGAGAGCAGTGCATCTGACTTGATGTCAGTGAAGAGCACGATAATGCTCCATGTGTCCTATGCAAAATCATGGTATTTTCTATGCAGCCTGTGTGGAAACAGTTGAAAAACACAACTTTTAAAATTTAAAAGATGGAAATTATTTATATAAAGTGGCTCCAGGACAACTGGTGTTGAAGTAGTAAGGCCAGCTGAATGAAATGTCAGCCAGTCCATGGTTAGCTTGCCTAAACGTATGGCTGTAACCAGCACAGAGGGTCACTGCAGCCTTGTATTGCCACTGCCTCTCTCCTCTGGAGGTGGATGGGGAAGCACAAAAACAGCACCCAGCACACCACAGAGATTTCAGGAGGCAAAGAGCAGTGAGAGTAGGAGAGTTTGTTCTGCAGCCTGTCACAAAGCTGGTGTTGCAGTGAACCCCTCAGTGAGGCTGGCACACGCTTGCTGGCAGTGTGATGCTCTCCCGTGCCTCACACTGGAAACACCTCTGCTCTAAAGGCACTTGGGAAGTTTGCTGGCAGAAAAGCAAGTGCCTCAGTCTCTGTTTCATCACACACACAATTGCCTGAGAGCTGAGCTTCACTATGGCAGAGCTGTCTCAGCAGTGAGCGTGGCATTTTCTGGGGCAGGCCAGCACAGCGTGCTCTGTCACACAGAGCAGCCCTGAGCTGCTCTCCTTTCACTTAATAGTCCAGAGCTTAAAGGAATCTGCAAAGGAGATTTGAATCTCATCTCATCTCTGACTCAGAGCTGTTATTTCAGCTAAAATAAGGCAATGATCTTTGAGACAGGAAGAGTTCAGGTGGTTTGCTTAGTGGTAGAAGCAGCATGTGATTCAGTGAGTGTTTCTGCAGAGGAAAGCTAGGGACACCAAAAGCCCCAATTTTTAGGTGCTGTTATTTTAAAACACTCCTCCCCCTGATGAATGTAGCCTCCTGTTGACTTCAAACCATCAGATGAGAAACTGCTGCTTCTTCTTTCACCTGTACCTGACCTGTCCTCACACAACTCCTGTGATGTCATTCATTCACTGGTGGGAATTGTGATAATTTTGTCTGCATTGTATTTGAAGCTGCAGGTTAAAAATCATTTCTCTAGCAAATCTCATCCTTTTGACACAAACTACATAGCTAGAATATTCATTTGCAGAAAGGGACAGCATTATTATCTGAACAGTGACAGTGAGTGCTGTTAATTCCCACATGCTGCTTGATGACACAAATCTCTTCTAAAGGATGATTGTTTCTGTGGAGCCAGCTTTTCTTCACCTCACCATATATCTCTATTATAAAGCACACAGAAAATGGAGCATGCACTGGTCCTCAGCTTCATCTCTTGTAGTGTGGGAGGTAGAAGAACTAATCTTCTCATCAGAGGGTTGTTGGGGGGAGCAGTGGGCTTCCCCCTGCCTGCTATCACAGGAGGGAGGATGGCTTAGGCTGGTGACAGTGCTGGACATCTCTAATCCCTCCAGCACCTGCCACTCCTCTAGAAGGACCCTGAGTGATGTCCCTCCTCTGAGCTGAGCTGAACAGAGACACTGTAGGTAACCAGGTACTTGGGAGCTCACCTGCAGACTTTATTACAACAATTACTAAGGATCATTTGGCTGTGAACGCTGGTTCCCTCTTGCTATGAATCAATGTCGTTAACCTTAGAGGTATCGACGTGTTCTCCCTATGCATTCCAAGCAGTTTAATAAACAGGTGAAGAGTTAAGAGCCTGTTCTGCATGCTGGGATATATCCCTGCTTTGCTCATTCTGGATAAACACAGTGACACTTCATAGTATGCTGAGATTTATGATGGAACGACAGTGTGGGAGAGAAGGGGAAAGAGAGGCTTTTGCTGAGATGTGTGGATAAAAAAGCAGGGCTTGGCAGAGAAATGGGAGTAACACGTGCTCAGCTGAAGGCCAGGTAGCTGACAATGACCTGACACATGCTGGGTAGGAATCACTTTCAATTCCTTCTGTCACGTCACTGGGATTCTCAATGACTTTGAATAATTCTGAGAACAGGCATCACTATATTCAAGGGAAAAGAGGAAGACAAAGAAGAAAAAATACAAAGCAGATTCATGAAAGTTGTTCTTTTTGATGTGTAATTTTATGTAATCATAGTTAAGAGCATATGCTTGAATCATGCCAAAGTATAGTTCTGTATGTTATGAGTTCCTTGACTATGTTATGACACTCTTTAACGATTAAAAAGACCCAAAACAAATTAAAAAAAAAAAAAAGCCTGAGGAAACAATGGAGTCATCCAGAAATCCAATTTCTGACAGTATATAAAATGACTTAGAGGTCTTCTTTCCTCCCCTGTCCAAGATCTTGAACATCCTTTGTTTTAATTATTTCTTGGCCAGCAGCCCCTATCCAGGGGTATAGGCCAGAGAGATTCCCATGAGGCTCTTGGGGCATTTTCTGGAACAGTACCCCTGTGAACAGTCCAAGTTGAGGAAATGATGCTACAAGCAGAGCTGTCACTGCCCATGGTTTCTGCTTGGAACAGAAAGGGTTGGACATCTCTGCCTGGGGCCATTGCAGCCCAGCTGGCAGGTGTGGGGAGGTGATGTGCAGCCCCTGGGAGCAGGGACAGTGTGGGTCAGTGCCACTTGCCAGCTGACTCTCACAGCAACGCCAGGACCTCTGCCAGGCAGCAGAGTCCTGTGATGTCAGCCAGAAATCTGTGAGGAGTGAGTACAACCTGCTCTTCATTACCTGTGGGCTCCTGGGTAAATGAGGAGACAGATGTGACAAGCACAGCGCAGGGCACTGGGCTGCTGGAGGTGCAGCCAAGCTTCCCAGCTCCCAGCAGCAGAGAGCAGGCAGCAGCTCTAAGCTGTCTAAAACAGGAGGTGTGGAAAAAAATGTCCTTCCTAGGAAAGGTGAAGCACTTCACTGAGCCTCTGTCTGAGTGGTGGGATGTGAGTGTGCAGGTTCCCAGGGGGAGCAGCCTTTGTGAGCAGGCTCCCTGCGCTGAGCAGCCGTGGGGAGGGTGCCCAGGTGCCACCTGGAACACCTGCCTGTCTCTGTGCCTGTGCACCAAGCATCCTGGGGCTGGACAAGCCACCAAAGGGCTTGGCATCCTCGGGTTTCCTAATCCCTAACATATGTAGAACTTCAGCTATGACACAATCAGTTTAAGGATTAGTGAGAGCTGGGTCTGGGCCTCTGCAGAGCTGAAGGGACTATATTTTGTGTTTTAGGAACATAGTGTGTTCTGCTGCTCCTGAGCAGGGGCTGCAAGGGTGCCTTTGGTGTAGCTCCCCAGCCAGCTTTAAGCAGACCTGTTGCTGGGTGAAGCACCCCACATTCTCAGTGCAGTGTTGGAACACTCAGGAGTCAGAACTGTGCAGGCACAAGTCCCCTGAAACATTTCACATAGGGATGTATTTCCAAGCAGACTGGGCTAAAGCACATTCCTTTGTCTCCTTCATCTTTTTTCCCCTTTTTAAGTATGTTCATTCAGGTTCCACACAAAGACCTTTTAAATGACCTCCTGTTAACTTCTCTTTCATGAATGTGAATGTGTTTGCACCAAGTTTTCCACATGCACCTTCACAAAATCATGGCTATTAAAATCAGCAACTGGAGCTTTAAATCCTTATATATGCTAAAGAATTTCAGTTCAATTTATGTTTTGGAATAATATTTTAAATTCTAAATTAACATAAATAATTTTTCAGTATATTCTCCTGAGTTTTATTATCCTTTTAGCCAGTTTTATTTTACTATCTGAGTTTATAGAAATATATATAGATATTAGATGTATTTATAGAATAAGTAGCTCTTACACATGAGTAATTTATACGAATTTTCTATTCTAGACTTCATTAGAAAATCATAATTTTCTTTACCAGGTCAGTGTCTTATACTACTTTTATGTAACCCTACAGATTGAGTGGGAAGGAAAAAAGAAAAGAAAATAACAACAAAACCCCTCTGTGAGTATCTCAATTTTTATTCAATCTATACTGATTAGTTGTGTTTGGTCAGATGTGTAATACGACATTGTTCTTCTGCTGTGACTGGATGAATGCACAGATAATCATGATATGAATCATTACATTTGCAAAGCAAAATCCATTTTCTACCATAATGCTCCCTTGAGCATATTTTATGGAGATGAATTGATGAAAGATACTATTTTTGAGTGTGTTGGCCATTTTTAGGTGTCTCCCTTGAACAGCTTTAGAAATTATTTGCACTTGGTTTCCAGTGGAGCAAAGGAGCTGGGGATAGGGGCTGCTTTTCTGAGTTGAAGGAATGGAAGGTGGGAGGAGAGGGCCCACCTGCCCCATCCCATCCCCTCCTGCAGCCTGGGCACCGACCTGCTCCAGAGGGGCTCCCAAATTGTGTGGGCAGGGCTGTGGTTGTAATAATTATTCTTCTGTAGGTGGAAACACAGCATAGGCAGTGATTTCCTACTGACTTTCCCAGGGAGGGGGATGCTGGGACTGAACATTCCTATTTCCTCAGTGCTTTCTGCCTGCATTAGAGTTTAGAGGCTTTCTGTCATATTTTTGGGGATAAGTTTACCCTGAGCAGATGAGCTGATGGCCTGAGCAAGCTAAACTTGGACAAGTTTGCATGTGGATGAGAAGATGCAGGAATCAGAGGGGTGGATGGACTTGTGGTTACTGGAGCTCACAAGGATCAGGCCTGGTTCCGATGCTGTCTCTGGTTTCTTGTGTTACACCAGGCACACTGGGGATTGGAGATTTCCTCCTCTCAGCCTGACTTGTATGTCTGTCTGTCCATCTGCATGTGCACTGTAATAGAAATTACTGAGGCAGAGCCTCTGGTGCAACTGGGACCTCTCGTGCAACAGAGCCTCTGGTATCACAAGGTGTCATTTGTACCCACAGCTATGCATGAATGTCCAGAACAAAGAACAAGTTAATTCAGAAACACACACAGAATTATAGTGCTGATAGCCCTGTGCTAGTAGAGATTAATATCTCATGGACCTCCTTGAAAGCAGAGAGGAATTCTAGCTCTCGTAAATTATTTGTAATTACAATAGCATCTTATTGCTGTATTTAAAGAAGGAAAAAAAAAAGAGAGATGGTAATTGGTTGCTATATAATGTCATATATAATAGATGATAAGTTTGAGATTTTATGGTGCCTGGAGGAAAGAGATGTGAAAGAGTTTATCTGTGATTATGCACACACATAATCACATATCTGTGATTATGCACAGTGGTGAAGTCATCACCTCATGGTCCAGCCCAAAGAGCAATGTCAGGAAACCAAGCACTTGAATTAATACCACAGAAGTGGATTAAGGCTTTTGGGGATCTCAGAGAGAGTCAGATGCCTTAACCACCTGTGGATTTAATGCCAAGTAAAGAACTTGTGGATTTGAAAAAGAATCCTTCTGTGATCGGGGAACTGGAGAGAGTGCACAGCGAGAACTCTCAGCACCCCAAGCTCTGCACAGCAGGAGAGTTTCTCTGGGTGGAGAATGTCCTGGCTGAGAGCAGACCAGCACAAAGGAGTTCAAGGCACTGATTAGAAGGCTCTTCCTCTGCCTTTCATGAAGGAACAGCAAAAGGAAAAAATAATTTAAAAACCTCTAGTTCTTGAGGTAGCAAATTGAATTACTTTTGGAAAAGAATAGTTGCTGGTAGAAGTGTGAAGTGTTGATCTTATGCATTTTTTGCACATTGTAGAGATCCTTAAAGGCTGTCAGCATTTTAATTAAATATGACAGCTTGACAAAAGGAGCAGCTAGGTGTGAAATGCATATCCTGCTGGAGGGGAGCTTTCTGTGCAACAGTGGCCTGGAATTGGGAAGTCGCTGACTGTGACCTTCGCTGTGCTTTGAGGAGCAGCCAGAGCTGCAGGCAGGGTTGTCAACTGTGCAGTCCCCAAAAGTGACACACCACATTCATTACTGCATGAGCCAGGCGTGGTGAGAGCACTGCCACTGCTGTTTGCTGCTGCTCCTGCGTGCTGGCTCAAGCAGAGACAAGAGCTGACCCTTCCCCTTGGCATGCAAGCTTGGTTTCCTCTTGGTGTAATGGATCAGCCTGGAAAAGTGAAGAGAAACTGCATTTTTCCACCTTCTTTCTGTTGGGGGGGCGGGGGGAATCTATCTTAGTTGTAGGATTCTGACAATCTTATTATTATTATCATCAGAGACCAGCCATGACTGTAGCCTGTAACTAAGTTCTTTGTACCATTACATGGCTTTTCCATTAACTGCTCCCTCCAATGAAAGGCTCTCCATCTCAGTAACACTTTGCTGCATTTCAGGCATCTCTATTATTAATTAATTTAATATTTGCTGCAATAAATCCCATCACAATTTATTTATTTAGCACAGTATGGGTATTTTATGTCTCCTGATTATGCATCCTTGACTGTCTTAAGGATTTCCCTGCTGTTAGGACACAGCACCCTCTGACATCCTGATGCAGCAGGTCCTGACCTGTGTTCTATCAGCAGCTGCTGAGCTTTAAAGGCCCCTGGAAATGTAGCCTATTTTATGTTTTGTGACTCTTCCAGCTTCCCCAGCTGCAAAAACCACAGCCAGGCAGACCTTGTTAGAGCTGGGCATTCTCTGCCTCATGAAACTCCTGTGCTCCAGTGTTCAGACCTGTGTAGCCATTGCTGTAACTCTCTCGAGCAGTACATTAAATCTACTTTTATGATATATTACAATGTAGAATGTTATCTTTCATGTAATTTATGAAGTAAAATTGGTTTTAAATTCAGAGAAAAATCTGGATTGTTCAAGAATAGTAGGTTGTACATTAATTTATAACTCAGCTTGGTCACTACTGTGAAAACTGTTTTCGGTAAGAACTTCTGTTCAGAGAGGAGTGCACATCCATTTACATCCTGAAAAGGAATGAGAGGGAGATTCTGTACAGGAAAATTTAATAGTCATTGTACTTAGGTCAATGTAAATTAAGGTCTACAACATGGTGCGTGCCTCGGAGTAGTTGAAGAGTTCAACAAATTCCTCACAACCACACAGCAATTGATCATTCATTGTTCTCCCAGTGGATTTCTAGCACTTATTCTGCCATAATTTGTCACTTTCATATCCTTAAGCATAAACAGTCATGATGCACAAAGACTTAAACAAACAGCTTTGAGAGGAGCGAATTAAACATTAGGTATCAGTAATGTTATAATTCAGTGATGCTTATTACTGAGCAATAAGTATGTTGTTTTGTTCCCCTACATCAACACATAAACAGGGTGATTAATGACAAAATCAAATGTTTCCATTCTCTTCATGCACTAATACATACCTAGAGCAGCTGATGATTTGTGGCTAAAACTCAAAAAGCTGTGCAACAGAGACAACTCCTGCTGTGGGGTTGGTGCTTTGGGGATGAGGTGGACAGGGATGGGAAATGCACTGGGAGCTTTGCCAGTGGAGTTCAAGGTAAGCTGTGAACTCCACTGGTCCTGGAGAACCTGGAGAGGCTGAGCCAGTGCCACTGAAATCAGCAGGAACTGTTGATTTGACCCATAAAGCCCCACAGCCATTTCAGAAACTTGTGCAGAGTAACACTGTAAACCCAGCATGGGCAGAATCAAAACAAAATGTGTGTGCAGCAGGGTGATCAATAAATGTGCTGCATCAGGGCTTGACAGCTTCGCTGGCCGTTTTTGGCTTCCTACTGTTGAGAATTTCTTGGAGAAAAAACCCACAAATACCCCCTTTCCCAAACTGAAAGTAGATTCAATATTCTAGTTTAAAAAAAGTGCTATTTCAACCATGTCAGCTTCCAAACAGCTTCAGGTTATGAATTTACCAGGTTCATTGCGTTGCATTGCAAAATCACTGTGGGTGGTTTTGTTGTGTACTTCATGCTAAAGCATTTGTTTAATGTGGCTCTGCAATTGAACAGCCAGCCATTATCTAGTGGTGCTAGGGTATGTAAAATAAATAGTGTTTATTGCCAGTTGTCCTGAGCCCAGCTATGGTGGGAGTTACAATTGCTGTCCCCCGTGGTAAAAGGACCCCAGAAATCAATCCCAGGCTGTCATTAGCCTGACATCAACTCCAGAAGCCATAAGCCCACCCCAATTTGTGTTTTACTCTCTTACATCCTCTGTTCAGCAGGGTTAAACACACTTCACCATGCTTGGCAGGATGGGGCTTCCTCTCAGTGGGGAGAGAGGAGAAATGAGAATGGTTGTATCTTCAGGCTGAAACATGACACATTCCCTTCAACTTTTAACTTCTAAAGGTCATTTCTGTTCATTCCTTCTGTGAAAGCACAATTGAGCCTTTTAGAAATGCTGTTTTTATTTAAAAACCCCATTGTTATTGGAACAGTAATATTTGAAAATAAAATCTACCCACTTTATCAGAAATCAGAAGAACTTCTGAAATGTTGACATGTGCGTGTAGACATCTGAAAATACCATTTCTTCTGTTTTCTGCTGTCTTCTTACATAAAATTAAATGGTGGAAAGGAACCCAATATGCTGTTTACAAAAGGAGAAGAATTATATTTTTTTCTGATATATTTAAAACTACTGCGCTGGTGGTTTTTTTGACTGCTGCTTCTGATCCAGAAAATAGCATATAAAGCACATGGGAGAGCTGTAACCCCTGCCAGTCTTTACCCCAGGATTATTTGCAATAACCCCTCCTTCACCTCCCAGATTTCCCCCATACAGGTTTTCATTTAACTGGAAATACTAAAGCATGTGTTTCTAGATGAACCCTAGCAGTAAAGAATCCAAATCACTTTTTGTAGTTTAGAAAGGTGTTTTAAAGCAATGAATTAACCAGAATTTGCATAACTTGCATACCTTTTCATAAGTTCTCAAGATGGTATTTTTCTATTATTTTTTAATTGAATGGTTTTCTGTCAATTAATTTTTTTCCCAAAAAATTCAATGAGGGGAATGCGATGAATCCAATCAACTGATTTTTTTATTTGGTTGGTTTTTCTTTTTGATTTTCCATTTCATTAAGTCTAAACTGGCTTGTACCATGCATTTATTGATCTAATTAGTTCAGGGATTTTTGATACCTACAGCATGTTTGCTTCCTTTCCTATGTCTTTCTGAGCCACAGTTTACCTTCCCAAGCCACCCATCTTCCATTATTCTGAAGTTAAATCATTAAATAAGGATCATAAAGAATGAAAGTAACTCCCTTGATTCCCTCACTAAGAGTGTCCTCTCTCTTCCCCCACTAACTCGGTGGGGCAGGAGGGAGCCAGCACTAGAGCTCAGTCTTTCCCAAGCCCTGGGGCAGTGTATGGGGAAGGAATCCCATTCCTGGCACCTCCACACACGCTGTGCTTTGGACCTTCACCCCTTAGCTCAGCAGAAAGGATGGACACACACGTAAAAAAACCAAAATGTGTTTAGCAGCAGCCCAGAGGTGATGATCACTGTCCCCTGCACAGTGAGTCCTTGGTGAGCACAGCAGCAGCCCAATTGCTGCTGCTCTGGGCCCTGGAATTCAGGCAGGAAAGCATCCTCTGGAAGTGATTTGCAAAGCCTGCTGAAGTGTTACTTGGAGAGAAACTGCTGGTTTCAGTCCTGATCTTGCATGAAGCCTCTGTGCCTAGCATGGTGTGAGCAAAAGGTATTTTCAGGAGGCTGAGCAGAGAGCAGAGTCAGATTAATTTTCAAAGCCAAGGAGGGAAAAATTTCAGATCTGTAATGCCCTTGATGGGTGAACTCAACTCCGTGATTTGAATTTGAGTTCTCTCTTGGTGAGGCCAGAAGTCACTTTCTTTTAGAGTATCACATGAAATGGGAATGATGGGTTAGAGCCCACCTCCATCCTTGGCCCCTGAGCTCTGAGGAGTGCACCTGTGGTGCAGCACATCTCCCCCTGACCTGCAGCTCCTGACCTGAACACCCTTCCTTAGGGAAATTCCAGCAGGGAACAGCTTCTGCTTTGTCCCTTGGTGACAGGCTTCTAGGGAAACTGGGGTGGTAAACTTGTGCTCCCCAGCAGCCCAGCCTGGCTGCAGCAGCTTCTCCCTGCACAGAGGAAAGCTGCAGGATTTATCTGTGGGGTTTCTCATGTCCCATTGCTCTTCCCACGTACAACAGGATAATTACAGCCTCACACAAAAATGGAACAGACCAGAGCTTTTGTCCTTATCTCTTCCTGCCTCCCTGTTGTTTCTCTTCCTATTCAGTTGTGTTTGGAAAAGGATCTTCCTTTAAACATTTCAGAAGCCTCCCCATCTTCTCCCCTCATTTTTAATTTTTTTTTGTTAAACCTTATTTTATGAGAATCACCACAAATGAATGTTTTTTGTTTTCTTTTTTACCCCTAGAAAGATATTCAGATTCAAAAATAGAGGTCCCTTTCAGAGTGTCTGAAATTTCTGTTCAGATCTGCTTTTGGTGCCTGCAGTTCTCTCCCAAGTCAGGACAACATTTACCCTTGAGGTAGCAATTATAGATGGAAACCATAAGTGGAATTAAGCTTAGTTCCCAGGGAAGGTCTGACTCTCTTTGAGTAATTCCCCAAACTTTGGGACAAGTGATTTCACAAACACCATTACTCTGGATTGCTTTTCACAGTGACTGTATGGCTTTTTTGCTCAAGTCACCACAGTGTTGTGCATTTGACGTGCATTAGGATGGGTTTTTTTCTCTCTAAGAATCACTTCTCTCTGTCACACATCCAGTCATTGGATGTTTTACAGAGTTTTACTGAGTGCTGTGCAAAGCAGGATGGAAACCCATCTCCAAAGAGCACCTTTCCAGCAGATGAGCTGAAAACACTTCTGGTATTTCAGTCACTTTATAAACAGAAAAATATAAACAGAAACCACATCTATTATTGTGGTTTAACCCCAGGCAGCAGTTAAGTACCAAGTAGGCTTTTCTCCCACATCCTCCCACCAGATGTGTCACCAAACTTTGGACACTGCAGGGCAGAGGCATCCTGCACACCCAACGTGCTCTGACTTGTTTGGCTCCCAAAGAAGCCCAAGGTGCTCGAGATTCAATGTCCACAGGTGTTGTGGGGAAGCAAAAAAAGGAAAAGAAAATCCCTCTCCCATGGATGGTGAGATCCTGCCAAGGACTTTGTGACAGCACAAACTCAGTGCGTGCATTCCCACCCAGCCAAGCAGGGACTGCTGGGGACAGAGCTCAGCCTCTGCACAGTGCTTTGTACCTGCACCCAGCAGCTCCCTTTTCAGCTATTTCAGCCTCTGTCCAGGCACTGACACTGATTTACTCCTCCAAACCTCAGAATAGTTTGTGGTCTATCATTCCTCCTCAACCCTTAATGTTTAACCTGTCCTGAAGCTTAGTCTACAGTTATAAGGACAGAGTCTTTACAAAGAACACTGCAGTTCTGAGTTTTGTTTTGTTCCTTTTCATCACTGCACTTCTTTAAACTGTGTATGCACTAAGTGGAAATGTCATCTTCTAGGCTTCAAGCAGAGACAAAGCTTAGTGCAGGATATTTGGGCTTGCTTTCACTTGAGTGGGCTAAATAAAAAGCAATCAGCATCTAAATTTGACTACTGCTCCTAACCAAAATCAGGCCTTTCAGAGTTGATAGGTAAAAGTCAAGAGGTGTTCTGTGTTTTCTGGTTCTGCACACATCTAAGTTTTCTGAAACAGAAATATCAAAATTCCTGACATGAATTCTCACCTGTGTAAAACCAGCAGCCTGAGGTTCAGCTGCTGGACAGACTGTGACACAATTTGTCTGCACACACACAGCTCTCTGCTTGCCAGAGACAAGGAGGCTGTGTGAGCTCAGTAACTATCCAGAGTTTTAGATGTTTATTCAGAAAGAAGCCTTTGAAATTCATCAGCTGCTGTTTGGGATATGAGAGAGACTCCTGCTCTGTAAATTATGATGCCACACAGTCAGACTTAAAAGCTTTCTTAAGAATCAAATCCCAGAAACTGAGACACTCCATGAGGGAAAAAGGAAACCTAGGTGGAAGTATTTTTTACATCTTTAATTGCATCCCCTGCAAGAATTTGTTCCCATAATTAAAGGGCACAGGATAATTAGCATGAAGAGGCAAACTACAAATGAAAAGTCAATGGAGTTGTGTTAAAGGGGTTTTAAGGGTAAGGTTTTTTCAAATGCAGTTGGAAAGTTCTTTTTTGAAGCATTTATTACAGAGTTGTAAAAAATAATCCATAAAAGAAAGCATTTTTTCCAGGAAAATTGTGTCTTAAAAACTGTTTTCCACTTTACAGTCCAATGCTTTTCTTTTGTCATGATAAAAATGCTCAGCATATTTTGGGGTCCATGCTTATTTATCCCTTCCAATAGTTAGGAAATGTCAGAAGGAGATGGAAATGCCAGCAATGCCATTCTCAGCAGTGATTGCACGTTTGAATAAGTAATAATTTCTGATACCTCATCATAGAGACAAACTGTGAGACCCTGCAAATAATGTGGGGGAGATTTTTACAGGGGGAGATTTCACCAATACCAAAACTCACACACACGTAAAATGTCTCAATTTTTGACCACTAAATATCATTAAAGTCAGCTTTTTTCTTTTTTCCAAACAGATGGGGAAATACCAAAATATTAAGTACCTTCATTTCCACCACAGGGTTCTTTCAAAGGCTTTAAACTTTTGGATGGCAGCCAGCTTTTCAGATGGGTTTTTCTCCTTGTTTTCAGGCCTTGCAGCTCTGAAGGCACGAGAAAGGAGATACATGCAGCTCCCTTTAGCCTGCCCTGCTTGCTATCTCTGCTGCTTGCTTGGCAAACTTTGCTCAAAGTAGGTTAATGTTCCCATGCACAGCAGGCTCAAAAACCAAAGCTTGATTTCGACTTTTCTTTTTTTTTGAAGGCTGTCAGCACTCATTCATCCAAGGACCTATTCCATCTCTCTGTTTACCCACCACAGGACATTTTAAAATCAAAGTCCCAGGCACTGTTTTTAGAATTCAAAGGAGTTACTTCAATCAACCATTTTGTTTTCCTGCAGTGACAATTGGGATTTATCTAATTGCTAAATAAGGCTTTGCTCGTGCGAATTTGCATGGGGAGTCATCCAAGAAGAACAGGAGGCAGTGGGACTTGCATCAGAAGGCAGGTGTATTTTTGGGTAGTTCTCCTTTAGCATCTCGCCCTCACCATTGCACTTGTCTCAACTTTTCAGGCTCTGAAGGCTTTGGACTGAGCCCTGGATCAAGCCTTCTGTGGTGGAAGGGAAGGAAGGCAGGGGTCTGTTTGTGGCAAAGAGAGGGGGGAACACGGGGAGGCTGTTGGTGTGTGTATACAGGATGGATATATGTATGTGTGTGTATAAGGGTGTGTATACACCCTTCTTGCCTTTGAAGTCAGAGATATTTAATGTCCCCTTTCCTTTCCCTATGTAAACGTGATTCAGGGCAGGCAGGTTCCCTGGCATCCTGGTGGGATCACAGAATGGAATCCTGGAATCACAGAATATCTTGGGTTGGAAGGGACCTTAAAGATCATCTAGTCCCGACCCCAGATCTGTGTAGGTTTTGTTGCATATGTTTTCTGTTACTTGCCAAAGCTACCTGTGTCCCCAGCAAGTATTTGTGATGTTTGGTAGTCTCTAAGAAGTATGTATAGAAGCTAATAACTGGATTTTGGGAAGACAGGACTGTGTCTCAAACTTATCTTTGAGGGGCGGGCTCATTTGCAAAGAAAGGGAGGAAATAAGCAGTGCCAAGTGCTCTCCACAGTGTGTCAGGAGTTAGAAATGGAAAACTATTAACGCAAGTGCGTGGCCTGGAGGAATAAATATATTATATGAGCTCCTAAAGTATGATTTAAACTTTAACTTCTAACTTGGAAGGAGGAGAAGGGAGTTTATATTGCTTATGTTGCTTCAAGGTATTCGTCTGATAATGATAAGTATTTCTCTTTCTGTGTCACTGTAGTGAGGAATCGCAGAAAGTTTCTTCACCTGGGATAAGAAGAGACTTGATACTTCACATTTTAATATCTCTGCACTTATGAAATATGTTACAACTTGGGATGCTTCTCCTGAGAAGCCCTGAAAAGCAGCAGGATTGGTTTCAAAGGCAGGATGAGAGTCAGAAGTGCCAGTGTTAAAACAGCAATCTGTGTAAGCTGTTTTACAGCTCCAGAGTTACACAAAGCCGTAACTTCCCTCGGCCTCGTGCCCCAGCTGCCTGTCCGTAAAGCACTGCAACACGTTTTGACACATTTTATGGGACACTTCAGCTTGCAGGGGAATCAGCTAGTTGTTAAAATGCTCCTGCAGTCCTGTGGTCCATGCCTGTGGGCAAGCAGAGGGGCGGGCTGTGCTGGGAGTGCACAGTGAGGGGTCCTGCGGGCTGCTGTGCTCGGTGGGGCTGCACCATGAGCAAGGGGCACCCAGTATTAGGCTGGATATTAGGAAAAAGTTTTTTACAGAAAGGGTGATAAAGTACTGCAATGGTCTGCCTGGGGAGGTGGTGGAGTCACCCTCCCTGAATGTGTTCAGAAAAACATTGGATGTGGCACTCGGTGGCATGGTTTAATTGAGGTGTTAGGGCTGGGTTGGACCGGATGATCTTAAAGGTCTCTCCCAACCCTGTGATTCTGTGAATCCAGTTGTGGTGACATGTAGGGTACAGTGACCACGTGTTCCCTCTGCCTGTGATGCAGCTGCCCAGGTCATTGCATGACACTACACATCTTTCTGCACTGCCTGGTACATTTTCTAATCATAAATAGCAATAGTTGTATCATAACAACGGTACCTTCAGCTTGGAAGGGGTGCTCGTTTAAGATGAGATAATCAGAAGGCAAAAATGGGATCTAAATCCTAACTCTTGTGAATAACAATGAATAGCTGATGCTCCACATGCTGTGCAGTTTGCAGTATCTTAATTTTCAGCCTAAATCAGGACTCATTCACACATGTGTAATCTGATGTGTACAAAATCCTCCCAGGAGAATCCCACGGGTGCAGAACCCCGGAGCTGTGCAGGAGACAGGCAGCAAACCATGCTGGGTGTGATCACTGCAGGCACTTCCCTGAAACTCCCTGGGGACACCTTGTCCTGCCCACCGTCCCCAGGGGTCTGCAGGTGGGAGCCTCCCACAGCACTTCTGTGCTTTTATGTCTGATCCCAGATGGATCCCACATTACACGAGGAGGAGGGAAAATGGAAAGCTAATGAGCAGAGGATCTCAAAAGCAAACTGCTTTTTATCTATAAAGGGCTTGATCTGCATTGCACTGACATGTTTCTTGCAATGCAAAGGAGGAGCTGATGTGTGAATTAGAGCAATTCATGCACATTTAAAGAACTTTATGATACTGTAATTAGATGGGCATCTCTACAGAAAGTACGTGTCAGCAGCCTAAATAGAAGAGATGAGAAAACTGCTGTATTTTGTGGTGTTCTCTCTGTGTCCCTTTTAAGTCCAGTGCACTGTCCAGCTAAATGTTTCTTTAGATTTTGTCCCTGTTTTTCATCCCAGCAAGATGGCCTTTTTATTTTTATTTTGAGGTGTTTGTGTGCACTGAAATAATACCACTCTATATATAGAATGCTTTTTGCTTTGATTTTAAAATAATTTTATGCTTTTAATGAAATAGTTTTAAAATAGTTTCTTGCTTTCAAAAGAGCAAAATACAGCTGCTACTGGAATCTGATTAATGCTTGTTATTTCATGACAACTGTAATTAAATTCAGCTAATTACTGCAATATTTATGGAAAACAAGGAACAAAAGCTGTAGTTCAACACTTATGCTGCAGAGGATGGGGGCACAGGAGTGATCTAAGAAAAGCTGTAGGGCAGAGTGGTGACTCTGGGGAGCCCTCAGGGAGCCCAGACCTTCCCTTTGCATCCCTCTGGGTGGCATGGAGTCAGCACATGCACAGCCTCCCTCATAACATCTTCTTCCTGCAGTTCTCTTCTGGGCTGTGAAGGATGTGTCAGCAGAGCAAATCAGTCTGGGGGCTGTGGCACAGGAAGGATTGCTCCACACCGTGCCTCAGCTCCGTGGAGATGTCCCTCTGACTGGACAGCACCAGGGGGATTTACAGCCACCTTTGTCTGCCTTCAGCTTAAGATTTAAGGGAAGAACAGGGAAACATA
This sequence comes from Irena cyanogastra, assembly GCA_013397155.1. NCBI lineage: Eukaryota > Metazoa > Chordata > Aves > Passeriformes > Irenidae > Irena > Irena cyanogastra. The sequence continues at coordinate 1,200,894 of VWZV01006847.1, forward strand.
ATTTCCCTGGAAACTCCTCTCTGGCGACAGCTTCTGAAACACCGAGCTCTGGCAGAGGGATGTGATGGCACTTCATGGATATGTTAGAGTTACAGTAGGGCCATTGCTCTCTGCTCATCACACAGACCTAAAGCAATGACAAAAATGCCTCTAAAACTGATTGAGATTTTTTTTTTTTTGTTTGGTTGTTAGTTTGTTTTGGTTTTTTTCCCCAATGTAGCTGTGCCTGTCCAAAATGATCACAGGCATTGCTGCCACCAGCTTTCCAAATCATTACCTAAACCGACCCACCTGTTCTCATGGACAACTGCTCTGCTAAAACCAAGTTTTATATGGTCCCCAAATGGTGGCATGGTCTGCACAATGGCAGACAGGTAGTCCACAGCTAAGGTGGCTGGAGGAGCACAGCCTGGAGGAGGCTGACTGCAGGCAGATGGACAGAAGTGCTTGGACATCACAATGGCTCACCCTGGTTCTGCTGACTGTGTTTGCTGGACTCAACACCAAGCACAAAACTGCCTATCCTGAGCAACAAGTGCTGTTCAGAAAACTAATACTGCAACAGACTATTAGGGCAGGAAAACTAACTTTGCAATTTGGATAAATTCAAACAGTGCCCTCTGCCTCACTGTGAGCAGCTGTGCTTAAACACCACTGATACAATTCCCAAGCTCAGAGCTCCAGGGTGTGATTGGTGAGCAAGCCTTTGACCTGCTCTCACCCCAAACAGGATTTTTGTCAGTTCCATGAATGCTGGATGCATGCTTGGGTCTGAAGTGGGGAGGCACATACAGCCAGAGGCACAAGCCAGGGAGCTGCTTATCCTAAAATCAAGGGTGTGCTCACAGGCACACAGAGGAGCAGCACATCCTGCTGGAGCTGCCAGGGAGCGTGGTACCTGTGTTTCAGTAAGAGGGGGCCCAGGGGACACAGTGTGAAGAGGTGCTGAAGTAGCCTGGATTGTCACCATCTGCCAGGCACCAGTTCTTTCTCAGTGGTTCAGTGGAGATGGGTCAGGGGTTCAAATGCAGCTTCAGCCTTGGGACATCTTGGATAACTTTCAGCCTTGCAGTAGATCTGTGGTACCAGCTGTCTTAGTTGGTGTTGCAGTTGGTGTAGTGTGGGGATTAAATATTAAGAACATTTCACTAGGCCATTTCCTCATTGACAGAAACATCCTTTCTAGAGGAGAGAAAAATAACCCTACCACCAAATATTTTTGATAAATGTGACAGGATTAGAATAGAATATTTCAATTTTTAGTTCCAGTACAAGATGCTTTTTTTCAGTGCCCTACTTTCTTAGCCTTTTTTTTTTCCAAATGTTATTTTGTGTGGCTAAGAGACAAGAGCTTTCTTGTCTTCCTCAAGTTATTTAGAGCTTTTCATTGACTAATGCCTTTTGTCACAAGTCACAGTGAAGGACCTGTTTGGTAATAGAGATCAATGGAGATGAAGGTGACATTTCAGAGCAGAGTTTTAAAACGAATGCATTGCTATTTATCTGACCAGGGCACCTAGGAACACTGTCTCTCAGCCTAAGAGCACCACAGCACTCAGTGCAGCTTCTGTCCCTGCCCTCCTCCTAAAAATGCACATTTCCTGTATCTGTCACTCTTCTCCAACCCAGTGCTTTTCACATTTCTTGCCTATTTTAGAAAACTCTTTGTCAGTCTCTGGCCCCATGAAATTTTTATCAATAGACTTCTCACTCTCTCAGTACCTGTTGGCTGAAGTGGGGCTTGGTCAGCAAGAATGGGTCACCTGTTTGCCCTGGGCAACTGCACCCCCTGGTTTTTGCAGGGACAGAGCCTTTAGTGCTGGGGAGGTCCAAGGGCATGAAGGGTGTTACCTCCTTCTTATTCCCTACTGAGAAAAGTATGGTGTTGGCACTGAGTAAGTTAAGGAAGTGTGATTTCATGCTTCAGCTCTCTCTCCAGTTCCAAATGCACTAAAGATACTTGTGAGAAGTGCTAAAGTGACAGACAGTGAGGAGCTTTCAGCCCCTTTTTGCTTGGAGAAGAAGTACAGTAGGAGCCAATGGTCATCCTGCATTTTCTACTGGAGCCATCAGCTTTGTGTGTCCAGTTCAATTCCCAAACACATTTAGGACTTAAATCCTAAATTTCTTTACTAAGAAATCCAGGAAGGGTGGCAGCTTTCAATCTTGCAATGATCTGAGACCACCATAGACTCAAACAAGTTTCAAAGCAGTGGTCACAATAAAGCCCTACCAATGCTGACTGCCTTTGAGTAAATAATTACTACTTTGATTCCAGCTGCTCCTGTCTCCCTACCTGTAAGCCTTGCCATCTGTAGCCAGAGCACTGGCTTTCGTGGCCTGTTTGCTTGACATCCTCCCCACTTCAGTCTAGAATAAGAAGGTCAATTTAGATAAAGCCTAATGCAATTACGTCTCAAACACAATCTCAGTAACTTCTGTACATAAATGAAATGAAAACACATTAATAACCTCACATACATCCTGCCTGGCTGTCTCGCCCAGTGTCATGGCAATGCGTTTAGTACAGACCAAGCAAGAGAAAGACAGATTGCTTTCTCAGAATTCGCTCAGTTAATGGAGAAAAATCCACCCTGATCTAAGCTGGCTCCAGCAGTTTCTCAGAAATATTAATGTCTCAGGCTCTCATGACCTTAATAAAGTAAAATATAATGTATTTCAATGGAAAACAAATTCCTTATTTCTTTTCTCCTAGCACTTGGCGCAGCTGATAGCTACAGTGTTGGTTTCAAGCTGAGCATGCTGAGCTAATTATATTTCTTCTAAACATTGTTGATTTCTTGATTGCTAATGTGGTATTTGAGAGTCAGTGATTCTTAAATGTCAGCTTAAGAATCCATCTTTACCAGTCTGAAACCCCTAAATGCAGATCTTGTTTTACCAATATTCCCACTAAAGAATTACTCTACTGCTTGTCTGGCAAGTGAGACAAATAAAAATTTCCAAAGGCTGTATGTTTTTTTTTCCTGCACCACATTTAATTGGTGGGAGCATGGAGACACAGAAACATTTTCATTAATGCTTCATTATTAATCAGTAAAAGATGGATGCAGCACTTGAGGGAAGCACTGAATGGTGAATTCCCTAATCAATTTACTGTAGCTTCCTTTGCCCTATTAGAGTGAATGTTGCAACAGCACACTGTGAATGTGCTCCTCCCTTAATGTGCTCTTTATGAAAAAGGAAAAAATCCCTGTAACTGGATAAATCGAAACTGTTTGGTAAACAATCACAAATTATATTATTTTTCTTGATTTTTCTAGGGTTCTGGTGGGCACAGCATTCACACACGTTTTGGGGTGACAAGTTGCATAAATATTGCCTCCATATTCTTGGTAAGTTTCTCTTTATTTTGCTCTGTTTTCTCTGTTATTTCTTTTTACACATTACAGTATTGCTCCATAACAGTAAGCAAGCCTGGGTTTTGACTGGGGGACAGATGCATTCAGATGTCCTGCAGTGAGGAATCCTCCTGGGAGGAGAGCTTTGCTCAGTGCTGTTCAGCAGAGCAGTGCCTCTCCCTGCTCCTAAAGTGGCACCAGGCAGGCAGCTGGGCAGAGTGCAAGGTCTCGAGCACAGCAGCTGGGACTGTGAGCTGCAAAGCCATGTTTCTCTGGGAAAAGGGGGAGGGAGTGGAAACCAGTCCCCGATGGCTGCATCAAAGTACTTTAAAAAAAGTTTTGAAATCTGGCTGTGCAAGTTCTTATCCAGTCCTTGCTAGAAATCTGCCTCTCTGGGAGTCTATAAAGATTGCCCATGGGAGCAGTACGTGAGTGCAGTTGCTCTTGTATGCAGAACTCTTGATTTTTGGGGGACTTTTCAGAAAATACCCTAATTATGCAAAGAAATCCTTTCCTTGGCACCACTACTAGCAATAATGCAAAGACTAAGAAACCATGGCTTTCTTCTTCACTGCCTTTATTGAATCAAGACCTCTAGGTAATAACAGACTGATGGGATGTGATGGATGGAGCTGTCATCAGACAGTAAACCATGGGGGTGTCACTCCTTGGGGTCCTGACGTGTCCCAAATCCTGCTGCTCATCCCTCAGTTACCCAGCAGCAGAGGAGCTCTGCAGTCTGGGATCAGCCACAGTCTCCTGGGGCCAAGCAAGCTGAGCTCTGCCTTGTCAGGAGGCCATGGCAGAGTTAGGGCTCTCCTGGAATCACCAGGGACCAAAGCAGCTCTCCAGCATCTGGTACACATTGCTGGATGCTGAGCACAGAAGAATCTGCTCTTCAGGCCCAGTTTATCTCCATCCAGTGCCCTGAAACCTTTAACCTGTCAGCTGGTTGAGCTAAACCTCTCAAACACTGCTGTCCTCCTGATGTGCTTGGTGCTGCAGCTCCTCCTCCTGTGCATCTCTGCTTGGGTGCTGTCCAACTTGCTCTACTTTTTCCTCAACTGATGCTTGTAAGCTAATTGATTTCTTTGTTCATTCCAAGACGTGGGGGAAGTATCCCATTATCCTGTTGCTCAGTCAAGTAATATTCAGGCATGACATTGCAGACTTGTAACCACTTTTAGGACCTTGGATGAAAATATCTGGGAGCAGAGAAACTGAGGAAGGCAGTTAAATTGAAGATAGGGCACAGTGTATTCTCATCCAACATGGAATAACATTACTGAATGAAAAGAAAGTAGCATATCTTTTTTGCTTAGCTTTCTCTCTTGTAGGATTTACTTTCTCAGCAATGCAAATCAAATGAGATACATCCATGAGCCGATTTACTGCTGTCAACCAAAATTGAAAGGGCAGCAGGTAAGAACTGGAATATTTATTTTCTGTTTAACCCTTAGGAGCACGTTATGAACCCAGGACCTATCATGATTGAAAAAGCAAGTCATTAGATGGTGACACAGAAACCCCTTTAATTAAAACATCTGTGACACAAAGTGCATGCTAACCAGAATTCTAATAGAGCATGAGTGTAACTCCCTACGCTTTAATTTGGTCACAGAGAAACCTCAAGCATTTTCAGCATTATTTCAAAAACACTTTAAACAGACCCCATTACAAGGCAAGAGCTTTTGGAGAGGGATGGTATTTTGTTTTGGAATAAAAGGAAAGGTTTAGTAAAACACTTACTGTGATGTAAAACATAAGCACAGTTTCAGGCTACAATGTCTGAGTTCTTTTTTGTTTCAGCCTTCCCCTCCCTCTCTGTCTTCACCTTTGTGCCAGGTCATCAGCTCTTTCCTTTCACTCCAGTTCCTCTACTACACTTTATTCTTTTCCACTGGCTGAAGAGGCATCAAGCCTTTGTGTTGTTATTTTGATGCTTCACCAGACATTACCCTTCCAGGTTTCACAGTCAGCAAAGTCCCAGACTGTCGACCTTGAGCATCCTCCCATTCCTGCATCCCAAGGAGTCCTGGTCTCCGGGACCCTGCTGATGTCAGCAAACGAGTGCACCCCAGAGGGGCAGGTCTGAACATGACAGGAGCTGGCATGCAGCTGGTGGTTGAAATCCACCCTGGGCACATTTTGGGAGGTTTTGCTTTGGGCAGCTTCCAGGCTGATCCTGTGGGGACAGGCAGAGCACACCTTTCAGTTTAACTTCGCCTGAAAGGGGCCCAGCTTGCGTGTCCTGCTCACTGCTGGAAACCAGAGAACAGGGATCTGCAGTGGCACAAGGGCAGGATGAACTGGAGTGTTAACACAGGTTTCCTCTTTCCTGGCTTTGCAGTTCACTCTCTGTACCTTCCATTATCCCTTTGTCTGGTCAAGGAACACTTTCTGTATCTCCCAGGATCCATTTGAACTTAATGAGTGTCTCCCTTATAGACATGAACTTTCCTGCCTTACCCTTCCTTCCTTCCCTCTGCTCAAATTCCAGCAGGAAGAGAAGAAGAGGAGATGCTCTCCCAGCTTGGCACTAGCCAGGAAAGTCCCACAGACCCAGCTCTGGAGCACTTGCCAGCATACAGGTAATATTTTCCCAGGCACAAGTCTAGGCACAGGACTATATTGCAATTCCTTATTCAAAATCATGAAGAGTATCAAATCTCTTGATAAAGCAGCTCTTAAAAAAACAGTTATAAGGAATAAATTTATTTCCTTAATCTTAAATTTAGCCTGATTTTTAATTTATTTTTTTTTTCAATTTAGCCTAAATAAGGGAAAGTTCATCTTTGTCTCTAGGAGTTCAGCCATAGAATGAGCCCTGGATGTAGAATCTTGTGATAGGAAATAACAAATGCCCCCACAATTAAGTATCACTACTCTTTTCCTTGTGCTGTTGCACCCTAGGAATTCTCCAAGTGTCATAGCTTTAGAGTTGAACATATTTTTATTGACATTTATGCAGCAATATAAATACACGGGTTTGTTTGGGTTTTTTTTCCCCCACCCAGTCAACACAGACAAAAGTCCTCAGGAGACCTGGACTCACAAGGCTCTGAATCAAAGGTGCTTACAGTAAAAGCTTCCTCATGTAACTGAAGTGACCTGCTCTACTGATGTCAGTGAAATTATGTGTACAAAGGGAAATATTGGAATGGTTTCTCACATTACTAATCATTGTGGGCCTCTGTATCAGGCCCCTTTTCTATTAGCTTCCTTTTCTTGCAGGCCTTCCTGTGAGGGCATCCTTCTAGCACTGGTCCAAACAGATCTTTTACATTTATAAAATCTCAGGTACCCATTTGAGACGTAAACAGCAAGAGATGAAGGGTGTCATAGCTACATGAAAATACAGAAAAAGGCATAAAACATTTACATGCAACAAGAAGAGTAAAGGATCTTCAGGAATTGCATCTTACGTGGAAGTTAGAGCATCATCATCCTTTCTGGGTGATAGTCATATTCAGTTATTTGCTTTTTGGAACAGCTGTTGACATCTTTTGATGTATGCCATGGAACAATTCCCTTTTATATTTCTTTTCTATTCTCTTATATTTTGACTTTTGTTTCCTGGCCACATACTGTACATGTGTACTGTACTGTGAAACAAAGCTCTCAAACCTTGAAAAGAAATTTCCTTTTTTACCAATTCTGCTTGTGAGAATGGAAGATTTCTATGCATTTCACATTATCTGAACAGCCACAGAGTAAAATTCACCAAGCAGCACCACTGTGTAAGACCTGTAAGTATTCTATTCAGTTGCCTTGCCCATATCCAAAGAAAATGAAGGGACAAATAAAAGGCAAAAACTTTAGCTGGCACCTCCATCCAAATAACGGCTTTGTCACGAAAAAAACTTTCTGAATCATTCCTTTCAAACAGAGATGCAGCCATGAGATGGGGTGCAAACCTCCGAGTTCAACAGCCTCTAACTCTCTGTGTAAACCAGAAACCAGTTGGAAATATTACAATAACCAAACAAGGCCTTAAAAAACACTAAAACCATTTGTTGCTCTATGTACTTCTCCATTATAAATGCTGTCCCTTAGCATCTTCCAGGACCAAACCTGTGCCTCTACACTTCAGTGAAAAGCTATTAGGAGTATGTGAAATGAATATGGGAAGTTACAGGTGTCCAAGCTGCCCATTCCTGTTGGACCCAGGCTCTCTGCCTCTCCACTGATATTTTCCTCTGCACACTCATATAGAAAATCAAGCAGAACTTGGGGCTAAAGTACCTTGATTAGTGTTAAATTGGATCATTTAAACTGTTAGCCTAACATACTTAATTTGGCATTTGTGTTTTCCTAAGAGCATGGGTTTGGTTTAATTTGTTTCATTTCCTCCTGTACCCAGCTGTCTGTAATTTTGCTATCAATTTCTATACTTTTATGGTGACTTAGATAAATATTGCTAAATTATGGAGATTTTATAAAAGCCAAACAGGTAATACTATTAACCTCAGCAGTCAAAAATAATCCTATTAAATTTCCAGTCAAATTGCCTCGTAATGAATGTGCAGTGAAACTCACAGAAAATTAACCATTTCACTGCAGATCAGCAAACCCTGTACTGGATATTTTTATTCACCCATGCTATAACAGCCTGCCACACAGAGTTGCCAGCAGCCAGTGAATGGTGACACAGGGATCTTCTGGTCTGAGGGCCACCTTGAGCCACACTGGTGTTTTTTAACACTGAAACCTGTGCAAATACACAGTCACATTCTCACTGCTTGTCACTGGCCACAGGAATGGCTTTTCCAAAAGCTTTAAAAGGCCAATGAAATCTTAATATTTTTTTTTCGCTCTTTTATTAGCCTCAATGGAAAAACGTCTTCCTACATTTTGCATCTTTTCTGTCCTGAAAAATGCAAGATTTTGATCAAGATATACCTGCTTTTCTCAAGAAAAGTAAAGCTCTGTAAAGCTCTTGGATTAGGAAATGGAATCAGCACAAATAATTTCCATGTGGAGATTTCTATTAATAGCTTTGCATTTTTATTAAAGCAGGATAACTCTTAAAGCCTCAGAGATATTGATGGGCTGGAGGGCTGAAGGAGAAGTTGGTTGGCAATTTCTGCTTTGCAGGGGTTTTCTAGGGGCTGAGCTCTGGCTGATTAATCCTGGGAGCTTCACTGCCTGATGGCTGATCCAACTGATCAGAGCCTCTGAATGATACAATCCCCTACAATCTGGCAAATTTTGTTCTTCAGGTCTCTCTTAGGGCTTAATATCTCTTAGCATAATTGGGAAGCACCACAGCTGATGTTCATAATGGGCAATTGTCACTCCAAAGCCCCCAGGCCCCTGGATGATAGCTCAGTGCACCAAATGACCTTCATCTCTGGCTGAAAAATGTGAAATAATTAGCCTGAAGAGTAGCATGTCTGAAAAAATGTTCCAAATGCTCCAAATTCCCAAACCTGACATCTACTGCCTCCTTTTACCAGGAGAGCACTCCTGGATAGCTCACAGTTTATGTCTGTGAGAAGCTTTTGGAGCTGGGTCTGGGCCTCAGTGTGAGCTTCTCACACCCTTCCCCCTTGGGCAGTGACCTCTCCACCCCTCCTCACCCCAGGGCACTCCTGCAGAAACAGCTGATAAGGAGCAGGTGAGAGGCTCAGAATGCAGGCAGCTGTTCCTGTTCTCTTCAACCCTTTTTCACCCTGTTCCTAGCAAGGAGCAGCTCAGCCCAATGTTTTGCAGCTCTGTCTACATCTCCAGCACCTCTGAAAAAAAAAATAAACAGGAGAGAGGAAAATACCTGGAAAAATAAATACGTTGGGAAAGGCAGTAAGAGAACTGCCAGCAAGAAAATAAATGTACAAGAGAGGAGATGGAGACAGAGGAATGAAAGCATGAGAGAAGATAAAAACAGATATTAAGGATAAAGAAAAAATTAGAGGGGGAAAACCCCAAAAGTCAACACAAACAGAAAAAAAAAAAGGAGAAATGGAAACACATGCTGAGGAGGGAGATAAGCCACCCAGGAATTTTCTATTATACTACCAAGGGAATTCAGCAGAGAAATAAACATGGGGAATACTGACTCGGTGTTTTCTCCTCCTCTAAGCTGTTTGTGCCACAGATAATCAATGCCCAGATTGTTTCTTACAATCTTTTCTAGCCATTACATCTTTCTTTTGCCTGAATTATACCTCCATTTAACATGCCTTCTATTATTATTATTCTTGTGGTAAGTACTGTTAGTTGAAGACAGTGCTGTGCTCTCCTGGAGTGTGATTTTTGCCTCTCTGATTCCTGTTCAGCATGCCAAAGTGTAGCTGCTGTTACTGCTGGAGAAATGTGGCTTTTGGTTAACTGTTGGAAGCAAAGCAGCAAAATCTGCCTGACACTTGTGCGTGCAGAATGAACCCACAAGGCCTCTAAAACATCTCTGGGATGGGAGCTACAGGGGAGAGAGCACACCTTCAATCTATTTAAGTAGATAGTGCTTTCAAGGTACAATGCTATCCATTTAAAGAATACCCACCAGCCTATTAAATAAATCCTTTCTTTTAGTACACAGGGCAAAATGTACAGAACTCCACAAAATTCTCTTTTCACAGCCTACAAATCATGTGCAGTATCTCTGCATTCTACAGCTTCCATCATGCCCACAATGCTATTGGAGCCCAGCCTCTGTGTAATCATTATCCAGCATCCACCTTATCTTCACCATGCTGGAAAAAAATTAAATCCAGAATTTATTTCATCCATAGAGGAATGAGCAGCTCCATGAAATGCCTAGAAATCTTTCTAGAAATCTTCATGTACTTAACATGCACAGTTCTTTAGTTTTTTGAGGGCTATATAAACATGACTGAATAAGGAACTGATGAACCTCTGCACCTAAGAAATACATTTGTTCATAACGTGCAAATATAATGGAGAGGAGAAACAAACAACTTCTTCTCAAAGTGCTAAATGGTCAGCTGGCAAAAATCCCCATCTTTTCTCTGCCTTCTGGTTTTCATAAAACTTCATATTAAGTTTCATAAAGGTTCACAGGTTTCCTAAAAGAATCTTACCTTTGGGTTTACGAGAATGACAGAAGTATTTTGGTTTAATGATTTTTCTGTTTCAGTTGATTTGGCCTTAACAAACTTATTGGCCATTGCATTCCTCATCGCAGGCACAGAATATGTGTACTTACTTCTCACAGATTTATGAGTATTTTGAAACTCCCACATTCAAACAAGAAAATAAAATCTGTCTGCTATCTGTCTAATGCCCTAGGAACTGCCAGTGCCTTAATTAAATCTTAGTTCTGACACAGCTCTGAAATTTCTTGCAGGAACTCTGCAGGGAAGTGCCCAGCACCAGGGAGGGACAGCACAACACAGTCTCCACTGCAGCTGGCCTCATCTCAGGTACTGTCTGCTTTCTGTGCTGCTGGTTTTGCTTTCACTGCAGCTGCCAGGGTCCCTGCCTGACCTGAGGCTTCCCCTTGCTCCCAAGCAAACCTCCAGGCATACCTGCCTAATCTAAAGGGACAAGGCTGGGAAGAATTGCTACTGCACACTTGAAAATACCAGGCAGGGGAAAGTAAATCTGCTGTTTAAGGTATTATTTGACTCCTAGTTTACCTGAGGTGATGTATGAAGTCTAGGGCAGAGGAGAGAGATGAACCTTAACCTTCCATTCAAGTGCATTTAACCATAAAACTGTCATTTGTCATGGCATGCATGATGAATGCACAAACACAACTGCTTTCCACATTGTTCCTCGTGGAGGATTTTACAGCCATGACACTGCACAGGAATCAACTGGCTTGATTTAGTTCCCTACATCTGCTGTACAGCCTCCTCGAGGAGCCTGCCCTGAAGGCTGACATACCTCTTCTGAGACACCATAAAAATGCACGTGCTTGTGTTTGGAAGCTTTGTGGTGGGAGGATGCCAGCTCTGCTGAGATGGATAAAGACCTTTAAACAGCTTTCTGGAAGCTGCTTCTGCAAAGTCTTTCTTTGCAGTATTCAAAAGCTCTCTTAAGAGAGCATCAACACTGGCTGAAATTAAGGAATTAAATTAAAACGTGCAATAGTAAAAAGGAAAACTCCAAAACACAACAGATGCCCCATAAGGGAGCTGTGCCTCTAAACTTTGTGAGTTTTAGACAGACTGGATATAACTCATACCAAAGGTCTCAAAATACTCAAGTATTGATGGTGCCTCAAGGGATGAGCAGACTTCTGTCAGTAACTATGTCATGTAGTTCCTGTGATGCCTACAACCTTCCTGCCTTTGTCCCAAAACCCACGTGAACTTCTGCAACTCCTGGAGACAAACATCTTTCCCTCCCTTCACTGGGTCAGTAGCTGGCTTCCTGGTGCCTATCCTCACTTGTCTTCCATGGCTGCTGTTTAGAGGGAGGGTGCTCCAGAGTGGGTTCCTTGAAGGATGCTGCCCGTGCCATCAGCTGGAGCCCTGCAGCATCCCTCCAGGCTGCTGGCTGCACCTGAGAAATGAGGGACATGTGTCCTGTCCTGTGCTGTGCCTGGGCCAGCCTGGCCTAGGGCTGGGCCACTCGTGAGGGGAAGAGACCTGGTGGCTCAGGAGCATGGCCAGGAGAAAGCAGGTCTTGGTTTAGAAGCTCTGGAAGGGCTTTTCTGGTTTTTTTTCTAGCACATAGATAGGAACCAGAAGCACTGTATTAAAATGTTAGAACTTTCCAAGAAACCATAATTAAAGGAGCAAACATCAGGCTATTCTTCCCTTCAGATTGGTACCACATGGTCATTTTGGATTTAATTCTGCTGGTCTATTTTGCTCTGATGTCCTATAATCTCTTTTACACCCAACAGTATTTTCTTTCAGTTGCTGTAGCTTAACACCTTACCACTTCACATTATATGGTATTCAAAGCTTTTTACATTATCTTATTGTAACTTCTAAAAAGGCAAGTTATTCAGTATGTCAAAGGAAATAGCTTCCATCCACTGCTGGGGCTGAAGGCAAAGGTTTGTAATCTGTCCTCAACTTTATTAAAAAACATAAGGCATCAGCCTTCATGTAGCTCAAATACATTTCCTTGCGTGGTGACAAACCATGTCTGATACCGTAGAATGAACTTGATATGAATTTCTATTCGGTGCACTCAGCCTCCTGAATACTATTTAATTCTCCTGTGCTGTGTGATTGAACACACTGATCATGGCAACAAAATGCTTGCTCAGCCTTGCAGTGCTTTGCTTTGCTCTCTCTTGGGCTGTTTTGTCCTGATGTTTTCCCCTTCCCATGTCTGGGGGTTGAACCTTGCCTTCCGTGAGCAAGAAGAATTTAACTCTCAGACCTGCCCTTGGTCCCAGGATTGCACAGCCCTGCCTTGGCAATAGCTCAGCAAATGTCTCAGCAGCCATCCCATGCTCTCATAAAGAGAAATGCAGAAAACCTGGAAGTCTTAATGCAGCTGAGATTTCTGCTTTGGACTCCAGGGGCCTTCTGTGGCAGTGGCATGAGGGCTCTTGTGTCACTGCTTAGTCCAGGGTCTCGGTGGCACCCGTGGCTCAGTGACAGCCAAGTTCCATCTCTTGGCTCTCAGGGGTAGATGGCTTACTAGTCTTGATAGCATTAACTTTCAACTTGGGACACGTGCCTCAAGATTTAGAGCAGATACTAAAAAATTAAGAAAATCAGATGATTTTATGTAATTGGGGCAGAAGCTGGAGAAGTATGGAGGTTAATAAGGGAAAGAGATTTTCTGTTCAAGCACAAGGCTCTTATTCTCAAGTGAACCCAAGCTATCAGCTTTTCTACAGCAAATCTCCAGCTATGTACATCTATTTCTGACCTACCTGTGCCTGCTAGGTCTGGTTTTAGCAGTTACAGCTGGCCTAGGAGAATGTGGGACACAGGCAATTTACAGGGTATCAGTGCCTGTGTCTCTTTCAGGTGCTGGGATTGGAGAAGCATTTTATGTTACAGAGGATACAATTCCTGCATTCTCTGCCATGCCTTGTGCAGATTAAAGGATAGATAAGCTGCCCAGTCATCACTCCATGCTCAAAAGCATACCTGGAAAAATCCGTGCGCATCGGTTCCGTCAGGCTCAGGGAGCTCTGCAGAGGAAACAAATGACCCAGAGTAAAAATGGATAATACTTCAAAAAATTGGGACCTGGGAGCCGTGTGGCTAAACTAGCAGTAAAAATGACCCATTCTTTTCAACATGAAATTACTTCTCTCTGGAAGTATAGAAAAGAGATTTTTATGCTGGTTTACCACCTGCTCCTCATCCCTGGGATCTGTGTATTCAGTTTTGATTTATGAAGGAAAGTGGGGGGGAATCATAGGAATTTTAACTGGCATATATCAAGATCATAGTGGTTTGAGGTTTTTTTTTCTCCCAGGCCATATATTTTTTTAATGTATTTTTGTAAAATAGCACAATTTTTACTTCTTGTAAAGCCAGAGAATTTTTGGCTACTTCTCTTCCAATATTTTATCCACTGTCAAGCATTACTTTTGCTAAGGAATGAAAACAAATTATTTGATATGTGGTGGGACTTGCCAGCAGACAATTCAATCATAGTTCAGCTCAACTGTTACAATAATTTCTTTCTTATTTATGTTAATAACTTGTATGAATGTGTACAACTGTACCCATGGGTGTATTTAATATTTCCAAAAAATGTTAATTCAACTGCTCTGGCATCAGACATGCTGGGTAGCAGTGGAGTAATTTTGCCATTGCTCTTCAATATGTGAAACAGAGTATGCTAAACCCATTATAAGGTCATTAAAAACAGAAATAACATTTTGGCTGGTTAAAAAAAAATAAAAGCATGGAAAGCCAGGAGCATCAGTGTGCAATTTGCCCTCAAGAATTAATAATTAACTAACTTAGGTCAATGAACTGCACCCTTCAGTCACTCTGGAACAATGGCATCAAAGTCTATTTGTTAATGCCTGCCAGGAGGAAAAGTAGGAGTGTTTTGGGATCAAAGTGCTGTAAATGGGGTCCAAAGTCTCCAAACAAGGCAGAAAAAATGCAGTTATGTGTACTGTGAGCATATTTTCCTGTTTAGAGCTGAGAAATTACATGTACAGTTTTTAAAGAGAGTCCTTACTCTGTCTGGGTAAGGGTCCTTGCTGGACACAAACTGCTGGTTAAGAGGGAGAAAAATGGAGATGAAAAAGGCAGAAGAAATAAATAGAAACTCCTGTTATTGTGGATGTAATCAGATTAGCTGGCATTGAGTTTAATGACTGATATTTTTAGGCAATCTGGGAAATTTGGTTATAATTGATATAAAGACTCAATCAGTGGTTAACACTACTGGTCTTTGGAGATAAAATTTGGTGCAGGTTCTTTACAGAAAACTGTGGAAAAACTATTGAAAATTCTGCTGAAATGTTTCTATAACTTTTATTGTAAAGACTTTTTTTTTTTTTATTACTGAACCTTTCCTGTACTGTAGTCTTATTTTCAAGCTTATATTTTCAATTTTCAACTCAAATTGTATGTCAGGGGTAATTATCATTTTTAGGTCTTGTGAATAGTGATGTCTAATAAATTAGAAGAACAGAATCTTTATAAAGATTTAGTTTCAAATACAATACCACTATGTGTTTTTCCAAAAACCCCAATTTTTCTCACAGTAATGTTGTTTTTAATGTTTCTCATTAAAAACTTCCTGATGGGTAGAAATTACTCTCCCAGTTAAGAGGTCAGGAAACTGAGAGAGAAAGAATGAAAAGCTCCTGCCCTGGAGATGCCTCTGTAGATACTAAAAATGTAGCAGTCCTCTGGGATATTTTGTGACTAATATCTGCTTTTGAACCTTCTTGCTGAAAGTCCTGTCTAACTCCAAACTAAATTTGATTTGGAACTGTAACAAAGAAAGTATTTTTAAGAAATGTTCTTTTTCCTTCCATCTTCCCGTATCAAGAGACTGTGGAAATGGCAGAGATGGAAGCCCAGGGTGGAAAATATATAAAATTTATAGAAGTGTCTTTTCTGAAGAATCATGCCTTTTGTGCTACTCTTTTGTTTTGTTTCGTTTTGTTTGTAAAAGACTGGTTACACAAAGTATTTAAACAAGCACCTTAGCTGGAGAGTATTAATATAATAGATTTTTGTCTTTAGAAAGAGAAAAGCTTTACAATTTTCCCATTTCAGAATTCTATCTTTGAACAAGGTTAGAATTCTACCCTAGTCTTCCCTCTTTTTACTTTTCTTTTTTAATATATGTGTCACCTATATATATGCTGTTCTTTGAAACTCTGTGCAGTAAATGTATGATATTTTTCACATTAGTCATAAATCAAAATCATTCTGGACACAGAACTTTGCACTGTTCCTCAGATACACCTTGAATTACTGTTATTTAATTATTGTAGAGAGAGATATTTTACTTGAAAAATGGCTAAACTATAAGAGCATTAAACTATACTAAAAAATAATAAATTCTATTTAGCCTGTTTGTTTAGACAGCTATGCTTCTGAATGGTTTCTTAGCATGGGTAGGAGACTTCCCAAGGCATGATTTACTGCTCAAGAGGTGTGGATTTTGATCCACAGTTCTGGATGTGCTCCAAATGGAACTGTTTGATCAGAGGAACGAGCTATTATTTATAAGGGGGAGCTGGAATTAGCAAAATAAGACCAAGGTCCCACAGATTCATTGCAGAACCTAATTCAAGTCTAATTTTCTCCTTTATTGATCTGTATTTGGTGTCGTTATTTTCAAAAGTCAGGTCCCTATTTTGGATATAAAAACCTCATCTTTCATAGTTTTTCTCTCTTTGCTCCTGCTTCTTTATCACCATTTATCTTTATCAGTTTCTGTAGCATTATGTCCAGAACAGTGCACAACAGAGGAGCAGATCCAGTCTGTGATGAGCCAATGAATTCCACCAGGCACGGATGCAAAAATTTACAAAATCTTTTGTCCACTCAGCATTTCTCACTTTTAATGCTATATTTTTAAGATATTGTGTTAAATCTTTATTCTAGCTTTCAGAAACAGTGTTTTCTCTATTTTTTCTCTTTTTTTTTAAATACAAGATACACTGTACAGGACCCATACTGTACTTAGGAGAAGCATGGCAATGCCAATGAAGGAGTCATCATTCCAAAAGCAGGATCTCTGTTTGCTCTGTCCAATTACCACTAGCATGATGCTGTTTTAAGTGCTAATGAACTGAAATTTCTAATTGTGATGAGACTTTCTGTAAGAGGATAGGTAAACAGTGAATATTAAAGGGAAACACAACTGAGAGGCAATGTTACTTGGCACCTGAAGTCTCCTAAAGGGACTGGTTACTCTTATAAATGGGCATGTAGTTAGACATCATCATTTATCCAGCCACATATTCCCTTCTTCTCAAATGAAAGTAAACTGCCTCCTTGAATATGTGAAGAAAAGACCTGTAGGACACCTGCTTCTCTCCTAATGCTCTTGCTGTGAGTTTAAACCAGCTTAGTGTAGCTTCTGTGCTGCTTCAGGGCCTCAGCCAGCTGTGGCTGATGACCAGGGTGGAGTAAAACCCTTAAGCAGCTGGCAAGGTTGGAGTTAACTGCAGTCCTTAAAGGAAAATTGTGATTCCTAAGTGTCCCCAAGTTCCTGGGGTCCTGCAAAAGATCTTTCAACACTTCTCACTACTGACTCTCTGTTCTGCATTTTTTTTATCTCAGGAGATTGTGGTGGGGTTTGGTGGTTTTATTTTGGTGGTGTGACATTTTCCTCAGTCCTTTTGGATCTTGCATCAGTCATGAGGGCAGTCTGCTGCAGAACCCAGATTATCCATTGAACAAACAAGCACCAAACTTGATAACATCAGGATAAAGAAACACAGCTTAGCAGAAATTTATGCATGATAATTTTCCATAGAAATCCAGGACAGTCAAAGAGACTTGAAATTGAATTTTAGAGTACCCAGAAATCGGTGCCTTGACTCTTTACTATTAATAGATCTATCAGACTTTGAAACATTCAGATGAAGCACCAGTTCTAATTGATATCTATGTGCTGAAAGAGTAAGTATTTATTCCAGCTCCTCTAATGCAGACACTGGCAGCCTTTGAGAGAAAAAGGAAAAGTTCCATTTTAAGGGCAGGCTTGTGGTGGAAGGTGGTGCCTGTCCAACACAGAGGCACCAAGGCTGTGTATGGCTGATGGCAAGCTGGGACAAAGGTTCAAACAAGAAGCTTGGGGAGAGCTCAGGCTGAATTTTGGGGAGTTAGACTAAGGCAGGAGCTGGTGCTGTGAATTAGGCAGCAAATAGCCAGGTTACCTACAGGGCAAGGAAATAGGCTTGGTGCTAGGACTGAAAGGGGGAGATAGACACAGCAGCAGCAGCAGCCCTTCCCAGCAGTGAGTGGTGCAGATGTGAGCTGCTGTTCAGGAGCACAGGGACAAACCCAGAGCCCAGCAGAGCCAGCCCTTCTGCAGCTGCCCTCCCTCCTTACGCCTGGAACTCCTAATCAACAGCCAGAGGTCCCACAAGACAAATAACATCTCTGTAATGCACATCAGCTGGCAGATTCCCCAAATAACCTTCTTCACCCCAGCTGAGAGGACAGAAGAATGGATTTCAAGGGTGGTTATTGGACGTGTTCATGCTTTCTTCTCCTAGGGCAGTCAGTACATTTAGAAAAAAACAATATTTACACACCAGAAAGGTTTTTTGATGCAAAGCAGCTGTGGTAGTGTATGAACTAAGCATTCACCTTTTTTCCTGGCAGTTTAAGCTAAAAGTCCAATATTTAAGGCACCAAATGTTGTGTTTGTAATTGTGCAGCCCAGCTGGATGTTTCTACCAGCATAGTACACTGGCTACCAAAATCTCATGTGAGGAGACATCCAGACATCAGAATTAATTACCACCTGTGTTCACTGAGCTGATACCTGCCAGAAATGCTGCTGTCTGTAAAGGTATTCCTTGTCATTTTGGGGAAATTAAGTCTCAAGAGCAGGAGCTCAAAGCTTCTCTGGTGTTGGTATCTCCCTTTTGAAGGGTATCAAAAAAAAACTAAAAAGGGAAAAAAATCTCCTCTTATTCATGAGGGATCCAAGAAATTGAAAGAGTTAATGGCTGGATCTGCTGTCCTTGGAATTGCTGGAACAACTCATTGTTGGTCCCACTGAGCAGGAGTCAGGTCCTGTGTGACTCATGCAAGATAATGAATGGGCCCAGTATTGCCTAAAATTGATTCTTGCACTTCTTCCCTTTGCTCCTGGGGTACAGGCACTGTTCATTTCTGACAAACTTGCCCTACTTCACAGCCTGCTCTCAGCCATCCCTGGAAGCCCTGCTCCCCTTAGTTTGCTGCCATGTGCTGCTGCAAATCTAGTGATTTACAACACTAAAAATTACAGCCTCCATGATTCACAGTGCTGGTGCTCTTCTATTAGCCTAATCACTGATACACATTTTACAAAACAAATGCGTCAGGTTATTGAGGTTCATTTTAGCTTTGGCTTTGGATGATTTAATATAGAAGGAAATCAGGTTAGGGAAAGCTCTGAATATGTATTTTCCAGAGGGAACAAAATAAAAAAGTTTTTCTCGCCTCCTCTCACTGCTTCCCAGTCATCGAGAGAGAAAGAAATGATGAAAATGACACATGAGCTGCTGCAAAGCCTAAAAATAAGACAGCTTTTATTTTATATTTGGAAAGGGAGATTAGTTTGTTCTGTGGCTATTTTTCTTTTTTTTTTTTTTAATGTCTAAACAAGGTGGCATTTAAAGCAGACACTCACCACATCAAAAGAGGCAAACAAATTTATTGCATTTTATTGCTGGTGAGCTGGATAATGGAAAAAGATGTGAAAAGTGAGGGAGAGTGTGGGAAGTGGGGGCACTTACAGGGAAATGCATTTGTGTGGGTTGGGTTTAGCAGTTTGAGACAGAGAAGTACTTAGACAAATTGCTTTGCATTTACACTCAGAAATGAGGAATAGCCTTTCTCTTAAAGGAATTACATATGAGCCATTCTTGAAGCTGGTATTAGGTAGGGAGGACTGAGGATGCTGCTGGCAGGAGACTTCATGTGCAAGTGCTAATTAAGGCCAGACCAGATGGGGAACCTTCCAGGTCAGTAATAGTAAAGGTCCTGAGGTTAAAAAAAAGAGGACAACTGACTGCTAAGGGAATTTATTTTTTTTTCTAAACTAAAAAAATAAATCATGGTCCTTACAAAGAGTTTTGACATTGGCCTCAGACACAAACTGCAGAAATAAAAAAATAAAAGCCACCAAGTTCATGCTTTGAAGTTCACTAGGATTAGCCACACAAGAGCAAATTCCAGGAAGAGAAGGTAATCAAAATGCAGGCAAGCAATTAGATCTGCATATTAAGTATGAAAATACACATTGCTGGGTTGCATATTAAGTAAGTGCAGTAACCTTGTGCTTCTGGAGCTGTTCAATGAGGTTACTGTGCAAAGGAGCTCAGAGGACTCACCTCCTGAGGGGAAAAGTGCTTTTCTTTAGCTATAACCATGGACATGATGCTGAAAATGCACTTTGTGTTAGATCTTAGCCCAAGGGGGCTGGGGACAGTGGGCAGCAGTGAGCCCTGCCTGGCCTGGGGAAAGCCAGCCACGTGTGGTGGGCACTGGGCAGGACTGTGTGAGGCACACGGGGTGAGGGGCTGGCCCTGGGGGCTGCCAGCCAGCAGGGTGCATGAGGAATTCCTGAGCCAGGGCCTTGCAGAGGTCTGCAGGGCAGGAGCTCACAGCAGCCCTGACTCACGACTGCTCCGAGCAGCAGACAGGCAATGGTTAAATCTCTATCATTGCAGTGGGCTTTTGCTGGAGAAGGAGCCTATTCTAATTTTGGAAACCAGCCCTTCCTGAACAAACTTCATTTTATCTGTAATTATTATTAGGTTTTCTTCCTTCTCTCTGAAACTGAGGGCTGAGATTTTCTCTGGGCATTGGGCCCTGCCTGCTCCCTGCTGCTCCTCACTGGCAGTGACCACAGAGCTGGGAAAGGGTCTGACCACCCAGGCACCCACCAGGCGTTTGCTGATCAGCATTGCCAGCACAGCCATGGGTGTCCCAGGCTGCAGTTCCCTCAGTCACAAGGTTTCAGCATGGAGCTGCTGCCCTGTGCCCACCTCCTGTCCCTGGTGGTCTGTCTGAGCACACCCAGCAGAAGCCAGACGTGGATAACCCCATGTGAGAGGCTTAGATTGCCTAAGGTTCCTAAATGCTTCTGTTGGCTGGGACTCAAGCGCAGGCCATGGACTCCTGGCTTGTTGGCTCAGTAATTGCTTTCTAAAATCTTGTGGACTTCCAAAGGAGAGTTTTCCTCCTCTTCTCAAGGAAGATCATTGGTCTGTAGTGAGAAACACGAGCACAACACAAGTTTGAGCTCACCTGACATGGCACATACGGAATACAATAAATGCCTGTCTTCCTCTCCTTCCTGTCCTTAATTTCTCTGTGTACCTCTAATCCTTCCACTTATAAAAGCCTCTTGAAGATGAGGTAACTCATTCAAAGTGGCGAGTTTTGTTGTTTGTTTGGTTGGTTTTTTTATTCAAGGAGCTTCATATTGTGGGAGGGAAAGAAAGTAATAAGGAGAGGATGGGGAGAATGATCACCTCTAAGGCAAGCAGCTTAATATTTCAGAAGCCAGGCAAAATCATTTTGGATGAGCATCAAACATACAACACAGCCAAGATGTTTTATTGTTCTCTTTTCCCCCCTCTAAAATAGCATGTTTGAGAAACTGTCCCTTTAAATCTACTCTTAAGTGTCCCACTTCCCCAGGCTGGAATTTGCAGTGTTTATAGGCCCTGTGTGTCGGTGTGGGTGTCAGAACTATGCAGGTGATGTCATTTTCCTTCCCTCACCCAGGGTTTAATTGACAATATCATTCCACACCCCTCCTCCCACCCTTCTTCCACCTCTTCAGTTTAAACCTTGTTCTCCCAGGCCTTTTGGGCCAACACTTTTCAAAAATGTGTTACCTTCATCATTTTAAGTGTTCTCGAAGGCAGGGAATTTTCATGACTTCATTTTTACATCGTTCTTGGTTTGGAGATGAAAGAAATGTCCAATATGGGTTTACTGCAGTAATCCTATCTAGCAATAATTTCTGTGGCACACAAAATGAAGAGAGAGCTCACTACTGATCACAGAATCTGGCCATTAGTATACCTTGAACTATGAAGATTTGTTGCCTTCATTTTATTATCTTTTTAATAAACAAAACATATGCCTTCTGAATTATCTCTTCTGCATAGAATTTGGTGTTGGAGTATCTATTTTTATACAGCCATATTAAACAAATCATAGCAATAGGTCCTTGGGTAAAGTATTTTATCATACCTTTAATCAATTCAGCAAATATTCCAAGGTAAACAGTAAAAGCTTTCCCTTTTTTCCCCCCAGTGGGACACGTCATTACTAGAAGAAATGCGAGTTTAGAAAAGAAGTGGTTCAAAGATATAGGAAAAATAAAGGCAATAATTTAATTGCATGGAGAGAGAAAAGGTCTCAGTGGCCTGGCTCCTCTCTTTTCAAAGGATCTCCCTGCTCCTCGCTCCCAAAGGGCTCTTTGGGACAAAAGCCCCAAGAGCAGCAATGATCCATGGACTCCCCACAGACAGAGCCCTTGGCACTGTCCTGGGAACCAAAAGTCAAGCTGTGAGGCAAAGCTCTTCCTCTGCCTCCTCCTCACCCACGTGCATGGGAGCACTGATGCATTCAGCTCCTGTTTCTTGTCCCCAGCTTCCCCTGACTCATAAATGGGGACGCCAACAAAGCCACCTCCACATTCCAGTGCAGCTGTGCCTGGCAGGGAACAGGTAATACCCAAGGCACTGGAGTGACTGGGGGCCATCAGCCTGCCCTTTCAAAAGCCAGGCTTGCAGGCTCCTGGAGCTGTCAGGCAAAGGCACAGCCTGGCCTCTAGTCCCACATCTTAGCACCTCCCTCATTGTGGTTACAGATACTTGTCTGGGATTGCTTACTGAGTCAATTAATGAGATAAAGTAAAAGTGTGAGTGAGAACGTACTGGGTAATTCAGGGGTTGAAAGGCCATATTGGAACACATCTGGTGATAATTAAGTTTAACTGTACAATTTTATCTGGCCCAACATAATTACTTGCAACTAAATGTATGTCAGTGCAGCTGATTGACACATACATTGTATAACCATGGCATGCAGCGGACAAGGCTTAGGTCAATTGCAGGAAAAGTAAAAAAAAATCCTCACAGGGATGGAGCGGGACAAAAAAATCTATATATTATTGGCAATTAGCTTCACACAGAGGTTAAAACCCATTTTTTAGAAAAAGGTATGTCTCCCAACCTAGAGCTAGATTTTCTTTTATTTTCTTCTGGACTGTCTCTTCTGTCAGGTTAAATGCAGGTGTTGTAGTGATTACAGTATAGTCTTTTATTGTGGTTAATGCTATGAGTGAAAGAGTTGCTCCAAGGAGGCAGGAAAATGGTGGGTTTAGTGTGGGCATGACAGGAATCAATAGAAGTATCTGATGGAATCCACAGGAGCTGGTCATTTGCCAGTGTTAAACAAATGCTGAAGCTGGCTAGTTTTTGTCTAGAAGTGCTACCTATATGTCCTGCTTCACAAGATAAGTCTCCAAACAACCAAAAAAAATCTCTTTGAAATGTGGTTTGAATTGACCCTGAGATAAGCTCAGTCGGTTTGAGCCTGGTACTAACAATGCCAGGGTAGTGGATTCAGTCCCTCTATGGGCCACTCACTTTAGAGCTGGACCTGGAGGTCCTTATGGGTCCCTTGCAACTCAGAATATTCTGTGATTTTTGTGACTAATGTTTGTAACCACTGCTACTTCCATCGTCTTATCTCTCCCTGTGCTGCTGTACTGACCTATCACTCCAGGATGGTTTGCAGCTGTTCAGCCCCGTGTTTGTGGGTGTCTGGCACAAAAGGAACTTGAAGACTTGCTCCAGAATTCATCAGGTATTGAAGAAAGGAAATTCTTAACTGAAAATTGCTTTTCACTTCATTTTTCCTTGCCAGGGAAGGCTGACTTCCCACAGGCGCCGTAATTCACCACAGGCCCTACAAGGACGCCAGTTTTACTGAAAATTCAATCTCTTTACTACAATAGAAGGCCAGCTGAGCTGCCATCCACAGCAGCACTCAACTAACCCAGTGCCAATAGTGTGTGATTCATTGATTATTATCAAATGAACTTTCACTTCTAACTCCAGAAAAGAATTAGACAGAGATGAAACTCCCTGTAAGGGCAGCTGAGCAGACTTAGTTGTAACGATGGCCAGGAATGATTACAACTCTCAGCTGTACCAAGAAACACTTGGGCCTATGCTGCTTTTACTTAAATGTTATTTAGACTTCTGCAGTTTTGTTTACAGCATATCTCAGCATAAGGTGCCATATGGCAGTAGAGAAGTGGGTGCTAATAAGAGCACATGTGAGACAACTGTGTCTCTGTGTACCCCCTTCCCAGCCATCCCAGGAGCACTCCAAGCTGAGACTCCAGCCTGGAGGCAACCAAAGTTTGCTCAAGACTTTTCCTGGTTTCCACTCAGGTGTTTGCCTGGCCATCTGACACATTAATAAATTAATGAACAGTAAGATTATTCCCAGCCTGTGTTTTTCAGGCAGATGCATCACCAGGATGCTTTGTGATACTGTTGATCACAGTGGGATTGTCCCTGCAGGTAAGGAGACCTGCCTGCACTCAGCTCCTCACCCCTGTGCAGGTCACACAGCTGTGAGACTGGGCTGCTGGCTGGAGCTGCACCCTGGCAAGGCAGCTGAGCATGGGCACACTCTGTCCCCATCCCTCCCTGCAGCACAGCCACACTGCCAGCCCTGCCCTTTGCTGGTGCCTGATTCCCCATTTTCCATCTCTCGCTCAGTGGCTGTGCCCACGCTTTGCTCTCTGCTCCTCAGAGCCTGCCAGGTGCAGTGCCCAGGTTGTACCTGGGATTCTGCACACTTCAGCCTGACTAAGGTGAGTTCTGTCTTTGCCATGGCTTGAAACAGTCCATTAATAATGCTAATCCTGTTGGAGGCTTAACTGGGTGTGCTCCACACACAGACAAATGATGAAAATATTTCATCATTTTTCAAGGAAGGAAGAGTTCAAAATGGAGATAAATCAACATCCAATGGAAGGGATATTGATTCATTTCCTCACCTTTGGAATGAATACCTCCCCCTCAGCAAAAAGCTATGAAAGGAAAGCCATTGTTCATCTGAAACAAACATGGCTCAATAAATCTTAATCCTGCTAAAAGATAGTTCTGAGAGGAGACCAGATAAATACAGCTTAGCATTCCTGCAACCAAACATGACATTACCTTTCTCTTTTACCATGGGATCTAGTACTTGGGCTGTGTTTTTAACAAAAAATTACTTAAATGTGGAACAAAATTCTCATTTTAATAGCAAAACTGTATTCATATTCTTCCATTTGTTCTGTTTAACCAGGGGAGGCCCAAATTAGTCTCACTGAATATCTGACTTTGACCTATGGCAGTACCAGAAATGAGAGAGTGCTTTAAGAGCTTCCAGCAGGACATCTCTGATCCAAGTAATCTGGTAGGGCTGCAAACCACAAAGCACTGAACTATGTTCTGCTGCAGACCTAGGCCTATCTCAGGAATCCCAGGAGCTGCAATCAGGTGCTTAGTGCTGAGGGAATGTGTCAGTAACTCCCAGATTTGGGCCTCTAGCTCATGCTGGACATGCTTCCTCTGAATATTTCATACAACCCTTTTAAAATGCACTCGTTTTGCACAAATTCCTCTTGTATTTGCTTCCTATGAATATTCATGGAGGTGGCATTGCTGCTGTGCAAAATCTGCATGGAAGGTGTTTTAAATTATTCTCTAGGTCAGCCACACTGGCACTGCAGTGTCCCACACTTCCCATCACCAGGGCAGGAGGTGCCTTGTGGGAACACCACAGCTCACTGGGGAGCTGGGAGCCTCCTTGGGCAGCAGAAACTTCTTGTCAGATGCACATAAATGTTCTCAGCAGCTCCACGTGCCCAGGCAGACAGCAGCAACGTGCAATGACAAAGGAATGGCCTTCAGAACCATTGCCATCAGACATGTCTTGGGAGCTGGGGCTGGGTGTGCAGGGAGCTGCCCCAAAAAGAGCCTTAGAAGCTTTCTTCTGTAACTGCTTTAGGACAGTGGCAATGTAAAACTGTCTCAGCTGTGTCTCAGACTGGCACACAGAAAAAGTTGTGTTCAGCAA
Organism: Irena cyanogastra; assembly: GCA_013397155.1. Taxonomy (NCBI): domain Eukaryota; kingdom Metazoa; phylum Chordata; class Aves; order Passeriformes; family Irenidae; genus Irena; species Irena cyanogastra. Next base: position 1,226,449 of record VWZV01006847.1, read on the forward strand.
CCCACAGTAATTATTTTCTTGCTGCTACTCAGTCCTTGTTATTAAGGAAACCTCCTTCCTAATGGGCAATTATGGAATGACCTGTGTGGGAAAACTTGCTTTTGATATCAAGCTGTATATCTGTAGAGCATGATGGCATCTCTTCTTCTATATATGTCATATACATAAATATCTGTGTGTGTGTAGAATTTGTATATTTTATAAATACAAAAATAATTAATAACATGCTTTATTTGTGCGTGTATCTTTGAAATATGCATTTTAGACATATAGTTCAACATCTGCACTCTATAAAAATATACACGCTCACATAATCTAAAATCATATAGAGATTATATAATTTTACCTAATATACCTATGGAGTTTCTTCTCATTCACCTCCAATTCCTTTCTTTTATTTCTCTCCTGTATCTTTGTTACCTGTGACCAGAAAGAAATTTGGTGTTAATCTATTAAGTCTGCATTTGATTACATTTAAAATTTTGGTTTATATTTACATCTACCTACAGCATTATATGTGCATACCTTGTACATATCATACATAATGTACTGTAATGTGGATATACACATATATAATGTATCACAGTGTAATATTGCCATAAGTTAATGTGGCCCAATATCATACAGCAGAATATTCTATGCCATATGCCACATAACATACATGATAGGTAACATTCTGTAAGTTGTGTTACAGTGTGTAACATGTGACCTGTAACTCATCATGTATGATCAGTGCAAGCTTCACAACTGCTGTTACCTATCATCATTAAATCATACTTTATTTTTTAAGATCTTGTTAAGGAAGGCCTTTTTGAGAACAAGTATGCTGTTAGTTACTTTGTGTGACAGGATCTTGTTCTGTCTGATTTATCTCATCCATGATAAACAGGTACTATCATTTCACATTCTCTCCTTATGAAAGCTTTCCTACAGAAAATCATTTTATTTCAGTGGGCCTGTTTCTGCTCTTCATATTTTTGAGATGCAGACAGCAGAACACACTATCGAGGGTGAAGGACCACTGATTTCTGAAATGACATTCTGAACTTTTTCTATTAATCTGTATTCCCTTTTTAAGCTGTGTTATTGCTGTGGTTGCCACCCCACCGCCCTTGTGCACTGAGTAAAATTGTTTATGACTCCAGGTCCACTTGCTCAGTGATCACAGTTAATTGAGATACAAACACAAGATGGCCACAGAAGTGTTTCTGCCTGGTGTTGCTCAGGATGAAGCACTGAATTTCTGATTGCCCAGCACACTGGGGTTTTATTTTTTTACTGTTCATTTCAGTCTGCTTAAGTGGTGATTGATTTGAAATAAAGATTTTTATTTTTTTTAGTGCTGCATATTTCATGGGCTTTTGTGGGATATGCTGTTCTCAAACTTGAACAAATACTGGTAGCCTCAGTAAGACACTCCTGTTCCTCTCTCTGTGGATTCCCCATCAGGGTTTAGGTGAAAATTCCATCTCGTTCCTCCCCTGCAGTGAGGTGCCCAAACCACCAAGGCTCTGGGGTGGGAGGGACAGACCCTGCATGTCTCTGGCACGGGGGCACTGAGAGATTTCTCTCCTCAAGAGCACTTGAATTCCCTGTTACTGGCACACTGAGGGCAAAAGAAGCAATGGCAACAGCTCCCAAGCTGCATTTGCTCACCACAGTGGCAAAATGAAACCAGTGCTTCTTGGTGAGGTTAGTGCTGCAGTAACAATATTGTCTTGCTTCAAGAAGTGGACCTCAGTGCTTACCTTCCCTGCAACTGATGCCAAAAAACACCTCTCTCTGTGTTTAGCAGTGCCAGGAACAGGATTTGCCCATCCTGTTCATAAACTGATGGACTTACAGGGGGTTTTCATGAAAGGGATTGGTTAAGTTGCCCACTTCAGTCTCACAGCACCTCACTTTAGCTGCATGCCTCAAATCCCTCTGTGTTGTGGGGGTTATTTCTCTGTAAATGGGGTGTTGTGTATATCTACATCTATATGCTGAAAAGAGAGAAAAAATCAAGTAGTGATTAAAAGGCAAAAAACAAGGAAAAAAGACCCCTCAATCAATCAATCAATCAAATTCCAGACTCGTTTACATACCTCCGTGATGCATAGCAGAGAAGTTGTCCATGGTTTGAAACTAAGAGATCTTTCAAAAAGTCCTAGGCACATTGTAAGGCCTCGATTCCAACCCCATTCTTAGTTTCCATGATTTTAGGCACAGCAAATGTTTTGCTGTTCAGTGCTGAAGAGAAGCTAAGGTACCCCTTCCAGTCAGGGTAAATATTCTAAATGCTTCTTTACACAGCTCCATCCCAGGCTCAGGTCACCTGCAGGGAGAACAGAGGTGACAAAAAATAAACTTGCATTTTCTGCACTTCAGGCTGGCAGACTTTTTTTTGTTATAGCCCATTTTAGAGAGGCCTTTTTTTTTTTTTTTTGTGGGTGTGGTTTTTTGTTTGGTTGGTTTTATTTTTAATTTTGGGTTTTTCTATTTGCAGAGCTTATATTACTGTCAGTTGGAATACTAATGGACATCAACATAAACATTGTCTCCAGGGCTGTTCAATGAAACTAAGGCAGATTGTCCTGAAATTAGCTTGACTCATATCTGAAAATTGCCAGTGATTAGCTGATTATGGTTTGAATTGAAGTCAGATTGCTACAAAAAGCCACAAAAAGTCATCTGCAGATATATCCTAGTAAATGATGCCTTGGATGCCTCAGTTGCTGCCAGTGCTTGCATTAGGGATGAAGGTCTACTACTGCATCACATTGATGGTAGTCATTTTAAAATATGGATTCTGCCTGGGGAGGATCAGTCTCCTTGGGAAAATTCTAACTTTTTACTTTTTAACCTATGTACTAAGAATAAAAAAAATAGAAAAATGAAAAAAAAGGAAACGTCACAAACAGCAGAACGAATTAAAATATTCTCCCTATGAAAGAAGCTTGTTCCTCCTCTGTAAATACAATTATTATAATTACAGAGTGATTCAATCCTGGTGTCTTACTAGAAATCATTCCTTCTGTACTGAGAATATGTGACATTTAAAATAATTTCGAATATATCAAAGGCCTAGTGTTAACAATGCTGATAGATGCCAGGTTTATTAATGACAAAAGATATTATTTTGCCATAATTATAAAGTTCAGTGAGAACTTCTGGTTTGAGTAAATTCTCCAGATTTTAGGACTTTGATGCAAAAAAAGATAGGACCTTGTCAGTTTCCCTGTCCAAAACTACTAAGATACTAATTAGTCACATGTGTCTTCATTCCTCAGAATTTATTTGAAATAAATACAATTCTGTTTCATGAAAATAAGCAAGTCCTTTACTTTAAAGTTGGTCACTTTTGAGCTCTGTCTCTGCATGGTTTATAGGCTGCTCTGCTCTTCAGTGCCCAGAGAAAACTCCCTTACAATCTTTACCTGTGAAAATGCATTTGAGCTCCAGTCCTTGTTGCATTACCAAGCACATTGCACAGGAATACTCAAATATTATCTACAAGCCAGGAGTCATATTTAATTCCCATAAAAGTGGGCAACAGGATACTGCTATGCCATTTCTAGCAGGTTTTTGATTTAACGTGCTCACAGTTGGTTCTCATTTCTTTTTAGTGCATATTTGACTTCCCACCAGAAAAATAAATCCTTACTTGGTATCTCTGATGAAGTGAGAGAATGTTGATGAGGTCCTGTGCTGGAAGCACTTACCTGGGGTGGGGACTGGGGAAATAACAATGACACAGCTGTCACAGCTGTTGGTGGCAGAGCCCATCATGGGACCAACAGCTGGACACCAGCTGCTCAGACCCAGGGGCAGTCACAGCTGGAGAGGGCCCCAAACCCTGCCCCAAGCCCTGCTCCGTGCCAGGCAGCAGTGGGGACAGAGCAGGTGGCTCAGTGGCTGTCACCCACCACAGCAGTGGGGTGTCTGCACACCTGGCTGCCACGTGCACAGCTCCAGCACTGCCCAGGAAACAGAAACTGCACAATGCCAGGCTCCCTGGCAGGCTGAATTTTTACCAGTTCCATGCCAGAACTCGAAGAACAGGCTCAAGGGGCTTAACAGGGAGGGGATGACAACTGCTGGTGACAGTAAATGCTGTTCTCGAGGGAGAGGAGCACATGCTCAGGGCCACAGAAAGAACCACAGACTTGGTGACTCCTAAATGATGAAAAGACTATTATTGTTAAGATATTAAAAAAAAGGCTGAGGGAATTCAGTGACAGAAATGAACATGGGAAACCTTTACCCTCAGCCCCCAGACAGCTTTTCATAGGAAAAGACTGCCTCTGTAACCTCTGTAATGACCAAGAGAAGCCATAGCTCTGAGCCAGCTGTAGGGCAGCTTCAGCACAGTGCTAACAGCCAAACAACAACAGAATAAAGGAAAACTGATACGAGCAATCCTGTGGGCACAGAGCACAAAGACAAGCCATCATTAGGCAATACAGAAATCTCTGCTTCACTTACATCGAGATTGCTGCTTACTGTGCTGCTCTCCTCCCTCTTCACCGTCTCATAAAAGGGTGTAGAGAAACAAAAGGTGGTTCAGAGGATGATCAGATATTAACCAGTTTCTTCTCGATGGACTAAGTTAACAAGACCACTCGTGGCTAATCAGGATTTGGAAGAGGATGACAAAATCCGGGCCTTGGGCAAGGTGTGTGTCAGGATCAGTCATTCCTATCTCTAAAGCAGCAGTTAAGAACAATAGAAGGATATAAGCAAACGGTTGCTAGTTTCAAAACAAACAAAAATAAGTATTTCTTCTCTTCGTGTGATGAATTTAGACTGAGAAAAAGCTCTGCTTTTAAATGGCTGTAGTTGAAAGGCTGCAGAGAGTCAAAAACAAACAAGACAGCCATGGAGAAAAACAAAAACCACGGAGGACACAGAGGCCAAAAGATGACACGTGTGGCTCAGAAATTAGCAGCCATAAATCCTTTATGGATGGTAGAGTGCTCTGGAGACATCAGTCTGCCCTTGCCTTGTTCCTAAGCTCATACTCAGGTGTCTGGTGAGGCACATGGGCTAATGCAGCCTGGCCAGCAAACGAAAGGGCTCGAAAATATTCAGGTTGCTCTTACTATTAAAGTTTGCTAGCATGGAATCTGTGCTTAATGATACAAGATTTGAGAAGAAATATGTGATGTCTCTGCTGTTAAAAGCACAAGGTGGACTTCTTAAAAAAATTAGGAATGTGTTCATGCTACTTACCACCTGAAACAGAATTCTAACCTTAGTCATGCAGTATGTACTGCCTCTCTGTCTGCTTGCAAACAAGAGTGACTAATTATTTAGGCTTTATGAATAATTTAAATTATTAGAATCTCTCACGTCATATTCAAGAAAATGTGACTGCCCCCAGTCTCCATTTTTAAGAAATAATTTTTAAAATAATTGGGTTTTTTTTCCACATGCTCTCAAAAGTTTTAAGGTGCATGCAAGAGACACCCCAAAAACCCCAAATGAGAAAACCTGTATCTAAAACTTAAGCATATGTCTTTTAAAAAGCTAAAGGTTTGCAACAAAGATGAATCTGGCATTCCCAGCCCTTTCTGTTCAGCACCATGGTGGCAATAAACTGGTGCTCAATTTTATTAGTTCTTCATTTAAAATTTAAGTTCTTGCATGCAAGGTACCCTTAGTGCCTTAGGACTTTGAAATTACCTACACAACCCCCCTATAATTAGGAGAACAGATGCATAAAATTCACACCTAGCTCCATGCAAATCAAAGAAAGGATGTATTACTTTGGTTGACTCTCTTCCCCTGGTAGTTTCCTTCATTATCTCATTAAACATCAGAGAAGTGAAAGACAGTCTGAGAAATCTCAGGTAATGTAGGAAGCATATTCATTTTTATGGTACTTCCAGAGGTGGTAGCTGGCTCCAGAAACTCCTCTGCCCAGCCAGGACCCTGCAAAACAAATCTCCATGGAAATTCCTTGCCTGTGCAGCACTGGGGTGCTGGACTGGCCCTCAGTGGTGGCAGCACCAAGGAAACAGTGAGGAGCTGAGAACCCCCAACAGCAGCATCCAGCTCAGTTCTTCTGTCAGTACCTATCACCTTCAACTTGACAACTAAACCAGGATGGCAGCTATTTAGAAAGCTTAAATATTTAATTTAGGAACAATAGTAGGTCATTTAAATAATTAAATTCAAAGGAACACTGAGACAAGCCCACAGTACCAGAAGGGTTTCATTCTGTCTGACATCACTGTGCACATTCACTACAGGAACACCTGCAGTTGTTAGCTCAAGTCACTTCTCCCCACACCTACACACACAAAAATACACTCAGACTCAAATAATTAGCAGACAGCAAATGGGTTTGATATGAACATTGTTGATGTCAGTTTAAAAGTATTACATTAACATAAACTACTTACATATTTTAACTGTTTCACTGTGCCTAATTATTATTTCTTAAATAACTACTTCTAAGTAGGTAAACATTATTTAGGATCATGATCCCTTAGCTTTTGTGAAGCAAAACACCCCAGGTTTACTTTGGCTGTGCAGAATTTTGAACCTCTGGTGTGAAGCTGAGACACGGACACAGAGCTGTCACTTTAGCTACCTGCAGGCCTGAAGGAAAGCCCATTTGAAATATTGGCTTTTGGATCAAATGTCACAACAAAAGTGCAGCAGTGAGGCCTCCAAAGCTAAGTTATCTAATGCATTAAGAGATACGGGATTTTTAATAAAAATCCTACATTAATCCTACATTCTTGCATAAACTTGATTTTATATGCTAAACATGCTAACTTTCAATAGTCAAAACAATGTTGTTGGCAGTCTCCATCTCATTTACATCTGTTTGACTAGGGAAATAGACTTCTAGCATCTATGCTGGTTCTTACATCTCTCACCTTGATGCAAAGCTGCCAGGATTCCCAGGAGCCTCTCAGGGACTGCACGTTGCTCAGATGTCCCCCAAGCCTGGCAGTGTCCCTGCCTGGTGGAGCCTGGGGCACCTCCCCTGCCAGCCTGGGCTCTCTGTTCCAGCCAGTGCAGCCTCGTGTCCTGCCCCTGGAAAAGTGCAGGCTGCAGCTCAATGGAGAGGGGAAGGAGGCTGCTTCTTTCCCTGCTGCTGTGGACAGCTCATGAACACTGCACCCCAAGCTGCAGTCCTATCCCAGACACTTGGCAAAGCTGCCTCAAGAATTATTTCTGTTCTCTTCCCCCTAGGAAAAACCCTTTGTCCTATCAACTTATTAGCAATTGGATATTTTACTTTACATTCAGTTAAGTTCTCAGAGAAAGAACAAGTGATTAAAGTGCCTTTTGGAGGAACATCAAATGCATTTCTTGATGGATTGCAAACTGGTAAACTGCTTGGAAGCTTTTGAAATGTGAAACCCATTACACCTTCCAATAAAATTATTCTGTAACATACTGTACTTGTTTCCCCTCCAAAGACGGCAAATAAAAAAGATCCCCTGCTACTGACTGGAGCTTGTGTTTCTCAGTGGGTGTTTGTGTTTCCAATTCTATTCTACACAGGATCTCAAGCCACCAGTTAAACACAGCCCACCAAACTCTTCAGTGCACATCCAAGTAACTGCTAACAACTTGACTTCTCTCTGAGCTGAGTACCTGGAGCCATTTTCCTGGGATCCCTCGACAAAGGGCACTCATCCTGCAGTCCATTCCTTAATGCAGGTGAGCTCACACCTTCCAGGAATCAGCCACAGCCCTGGTGGCAACTGCAGTGCAGACCCTGGAATATAAGCACTCATTAAAATCAGAATATTGTTTGCTATCAGCCTTAAATACAAATAAATGGATATGTCTAAGCCTAGTTTAGCTGGAAGATGTGACCTTATCAAGACTAAATGGCTATCAAAAAATTATGAGCAATTTTCTGCAGTAGATGGAGAAATTATACTTTGTCACCTTTCAGCTTCTGTTGTGAATAAAATTCAGCCTAATATACAGACAAACCAGGTAAGAGATTAGAACCTCAGCCCTAACAACTTCTCCCTAAAGGATAATGACAAATGCTCTTAACCTTACGCTCAACAAGGTCTTTGCACAGAATTAGAAGATTTTTTCCAAAGCACTTACAAAATTAACCACATCCTAATGTTGGCTTCTCCAGCATGAAGTGAAAGAATCCCCCCAAACATAATTTCTGAGATTCCCTGCAGTGCCTGTGACTTTACTGAAGAATGAGAAAAGACATCAAAATCTTTGAAACATATTTCTGAAACTGCTTTCCTAAAAGACCATTTTTTTAACATGCAAGAAGCACACTTGAAATCTATTTTCTCATTTACTATGCTCCAAGATGGATTGGGAGGGGGTGTTTTAAAACTTATTTTTATTTCTTTTTAAAAGCCATTGACTTAAAACTGAATAAACACAGGAACTGATAAACTGTTCCTGCTAGGGGCATTACCCACTGAGTTGTAGAGCTCCCCTATGCTCTCCCTGCATTTTTGAGGTTAGTTCTGCTCTTCAGAGAAACTTGAATCGAGACAAATTTCAGTCATAATCTCTCCCAGATTTGGCTGCTTTCAGGGTTGTGTGCCAAGGATTAATCTTCCCAGATTAATTAGCATTCCCAGTTTCCCCAAACATATGGCTGGACTGCACACCAGCAGGAAAGAACACTTCAAGTGTGTCCCTAAAATTGCTGGTTTTGAAGAAGGTGAGGCTTCTATGTGCATTGGAACCAATAATCATCCTTATGCACAGGGAACTGTATGAAGAATTTTCTGTACAGTCAGTCAAAACTTTCTTCTGACCAGGTCAGATACTTTCAATTCACATTTGAATTGAAAATATCCTGTCCAGAAGTTTCAAACGGCAATGGCCATGGGTTCCAAAAAAAATGTATAAAGCAGGCAAGGTTTATAGGTCTCTGGAGAAGTTCCCCTAACACCTTATGGCACAAAGGAAAAAAAAAATTATATACATTTGGGTAAGCCTCAAACAATAAGAGAGTAAAGGTCATAACAAAATCAAATCATTTAGCAAATAATTATGTAAGACTATTGCCCAGAAGAATGGTGTTCTGAAAACAGTTGCTTTGTGGTCAGGATTAATGTAATCTAACAGCATTTTAATTTTTATTCTGCTTGTACACCCAAACAGTCAAGTAAAAATGGTAGAAAAAAAATCAAAGCACCTGTAATATTGTTGGGTTTTTTGTGCATGTATGCAGATTGATATATTTTTCTCCTCCAAGTACTGTAAATTATTTGCCATGAGCCAGAGAAGACACACATCCATCTGTAGACCCTAAGTAGAATCTAGAGATTAAATCACTGCGAGATCTCTGAGAAGTGGCTGGGTTGGGATCCCCTGGAGACTCCTGACAGAAAGTTCTTAGCTCAAACAAAGAGGCACAGAATGCCACCATGTCGTTTTTGCAAAACTTGATCTAAAGTGTCCTACATCAACCAGACAGTTATGGGGGGATTGGGCAAACAACCAAACAAAACCTGCAAAAATCCTACAAATCATATGCTAAGCCAGGATAAAGCAATCAAGACCTTTTGGAATCCATTTCACTTGGCACCAATAAAGCTTGCAGAGTCCACAGAATCACAGATTGCAAGGAACCTTTAGAAGAGGACAGTTCTCACTTTTTTGGATGACCAGGGAGAAAAAGGGGAAGAATATTTTGGCAAGGTGCACTAGGAAAGAAATGAAAATACATGTTCATTTACATAAACTTTCTACTCAGTCTTACTCTGAATTGCCTCCAGAGCTCCAAGTCTAAAGTAATATTGGAAGATCCATGAAAACATGCAACTACAAAGCAATAGACACCTTTTCACCTGTTTGCTGTTTATTTGGTTTCTTCAAAAGGAATTTTTTCACAAAGAAGAAGCTTCTTGGTGAAATGCTGCTATTTACTGAAACCTCTAAGCAACAAAGAGCCAGTACAAATAAACTCTGGAGAGAATTTCCCACTTAGCACGTAAGAAGCAGAGATCAACATGCTGGGCTAGCCAGCAGAGCCTCTGAATCTCTGTCAAGTGGGAAGGAAAAGCCTTTCTGACTACACTTCTGTACTCAGGACACTGTATTACTGGCTTTTTGGGTCCATTAATATAGCTGTGTATAATTAATGTAACTGAATAGAACTGTATATAACTGTATATAATTAATATAACTGTGTATAACCTCACATATGGTGTGGGAGATGACAAAGAAGGAAGCTGCACTTAAAAAAACCTCAGAAGTTTATAGAAGTGGATAGAGAACTGGCATTAAAGGCTATTTCATTGCTACAGTACCTTCTATTATCTATGATTATTGATTTCTTTGTTCCTGTATATACTGATGCTCTCTTCTCTAATGTACTGTTTTCTCCTGCTTTCACCAGGAAGAAACACACCCAGAGGAACACACCCTGATTAGGTTTTGCTAAACACCTGAAACAGAGCTTCAGCTGAGTTCATCTGAAATTGTTAAATAGAGCCACACCCACCAGGGCATGCTTGTGCTTTCAGCTTTTGCATAAAGGCTTGTTCATGAGTTTTCTGGTTATTATGCTCAAGCCCAAGACATAATTTAACTCTGAGTTAAAATAATACCATACCCAGGGACACAATCACATCTATGACCCTGTAGGGTGGAAATATTGAAATAGTTACTTATATATCATATAACAGTACTTTATAGTTATTTAGCCATTAATGGAATAATATAGAGGATACTGACTAGAGTGGGCATAAGCTCATGTGCACGATGTGTGCAATAAAATATCTTGAAAAGTGACAGAAAGTGAGAGTTTTCCTCCTGAAAAAAGAAAAAAAGCAACCAGAATGAAGACCTGGCAGACCCCCCTCATCTCATGTATGGTATCATGACACACAGAGACATTTTGTTGTGAAAAACCATTTTCAGCTTAAAACTGTTTTGAAATATTGCATTATGCTAAAGACACTGATAACTTTGTGCAAAAAAAAAGTTGAACTAGATGTTTTGTAGGCCCCCAGGTTAACAACTTCTGCAGGCATACTTGAAAAACACTGGTTTAAATCAAACATCACGTTTTTTGGATGCAAACTCAGATTGTCAATGTTGAGGCTTAAATCAATATGAGTAATAATCATTATTATCATAACACTGAAGGAGCGATGTGGAAGATTTGTGCAAGAATTTTACATCAGCTCTTAATTACCAGTTTTGTCAATATAGACATGAACTTCTCTTACAGTTAAGTATTTTTGAGAAGTGCATGTGAAATACTAAAAAAATACCAAATAGCTGTTGCCAGCTAGCTCTAGCTGTACTGTAAGAGTACTTCAGAGAATACTTAAAGGGATTTTTTAGAAAGATAAAATTTAAAAAAAAAAGTACGTTCTCCTAGTTTTATCTGCTGTCTCTTGATGAAAAAAATTGCAAAGAGCAGGAGGAAGAAATACTGGTCTCTGGAGTCACGGAACACAGCAGGGCTCAGGGAGCCTCCTCCACTGTGGGTGATACCACCTGAAAAACACTTCAAGGAGGAGAGGAGCTTGCCAGCACTGGGACTACAAAGCCAGCTTCGCAGGCATGGTGGAAAAGCAGAAACTTTTCCAAAGGCTTTGGACTAGGTGTATGCTGGAAAGTCCTCCAAATGTGCTGGAAGAAAAGCTCTTGACTCTGCAGTTGGAATTCTTCACATGGTGGTCAGAAGAGAACTGGTTTTCAGGCATTCTATTTAGTTCATCTCAACCATGAACCTAATTTAGAGAGTGGTGTTGTTCTAATTTGTTCTCTGATCTTACCAAAACCATAGCTCTAAAGATGAGAAACTGCTTGATAAAGGGCCCATTGCAGTCCTGCTCTTCAAATGAGCTTGAATTTCTGTAGTGTGGAGTGCTGACAATTATAAATTATTTTATAGGAACTGATCATTAAAAGAGAACACTTAAAGAAACTAAATTTATTTTGGAGGTTAAAGTGTGACTGATTGTTTTAATTTGATTGGTAATCTTCAAAGAGGCAACATTTTAATTTAAGGGTCAACTTATTCTGAGAGGCTAACCAATCATGTAATCTAGATAAGGCTCAGTCTAAAGAGGGTAAAGATGGCTATGCATGATTAAAGTATTCAAAGGCACCTTTGTCAGTTCACTGCAAGCTTTTGGAATGCCTTGAACCACACTAAAGGAACACTCATTGAAGCAAACAGTTTGAGAGATCCATCATATTAGTATGGGTAGTGAATCCTGCTTTATACCAAGAAGTAATTTTAATATAATCATCCTTACGTGATGAGAATTTGTAAAACAGATTAGCAAGGTCTGATTACCTCTACTTCAGAAAACTTGAAATGTTCCATGTTAAATTTGCAAGTAACTATTAGCCTCTTACAACTTTTTTGCTTGTACTTCCCATAGTTCCTTTTCTACTAATATCACTTAATAAAGCATAACCATTCACATGGTTCTGCCTTTAACTAAACATCACAAAAGCTCATGTGCTAGTGAAGAACGTTCTGTGAGTTATCTTTCATTTGCTTTTCATTGCAAAGTCTTCTTAGGTACTTTGCACATAAGTGCCCTGCTGTCATGTACTGTAATCCGTTTTCCTTGTTATTTTTCACTCAGAAAGCAAGAATTGTCTTAGAACAAAAAGGGAAAAAAGCAAAGAAATTACATCCACTACTAAATGAGCACATACTCTGTCCTTCATCTATAAGTAGCTTTTGTGCCCATTGCCCTGTTTCATATGCAGTGTGCTTCATTTCTGTAGGAAGTGGTGGAACAACAGTTTTCTTCCTATTTTCAGAAACTAATTAAGAAACTTGATCTCAGCCCTCTGGCTGAAAGTAGGAAATAATAAACACATGCAGTGGACACTTGCTGGCTTGCACAATTACAGCAGTTTGAATCAAACCTCTTGACCAATTAATCTAAGTCCTGGAGCCTCAAAAACTAATTCCAAATCTGCCTCTCTCTCACAAACACAGCAGCAAAAGTGTTTTGCAGCCCTGGAACAAATGCCTGCTGTGACACCCAGAGCAGGATCTGTCTGATGCCATGAAAGAGACTGGTGACAGAAGAGGGAAGGAAGGTTTATTTGTGAACAGAAAACACAAGTAAAATACCAGAACGAGGTCACAGCTAGCAAGGCAGTAACTGGGAGATTACCTGAATTCTTCCCTGTAATTCCCTGGGTTTTGTTTTCAGGAAAAGAAGAGATGGATAATTTTTGCAGGAGACATGCTTTATATTTGTGGTTAGTTCCACAGCAAGCTCATTTTGGAGGCCTGCTAAGACAAAATACCAACACAGCCCCTGATCCCCCATCACGGCTCTCACTCTTCCTCCACGAAAGCAGAAAACTTTCAGCTCTTTCACAAGACATGTAGATATAAAGCAAGCTTTCCATAAATCAGCATATCATTCTGTATTTGCAAATTTTGCTGACAAACAACGCAGTAGCAGAGCCACTTAAATTCAAACTAAACATTGACCACCTCATCTCTTAAATTCAAACTAAACACTGCCCACCTCATCCCTTAAATTCCAACTAAACATTGCCCACCTCATCTCTTAAATTCCAACTAAACATTGCCCACCTCATCCCTTAAATTCCAACTAAACATTGCCCACCTCATCTCTTAAATTCAAACTAAACATTGCCCACCTCATCCCTTAAATTCAAACTAAACATTGCCCACCTCATCTCTTTGCTACCCTCCTCCTCCTAGTCTGGCTCTATGGCTTCAGAGAGAGAAAAGGTAATGTTTGACCTGAAAACTCCAGTAGTGCAGGCAGAGTAAACATGACCCCCATGAAGGGGTGATCAGAGACCTGCTCAAGCCTAATTTTATGCTTAACTAGTGAATTTAACTTCAATGAGGATGATATAAGGAAGTCAGGCTCATAGTGGGAGGTGGCAGCTCTCATTAGGCCAACTCATGCCATCTGAAAGCACAGAAAAACCTACAGAGGTCCTTTGTCATGTCAAAAACCCCTTTCTGAGGCCAGTTGAAGTTCAAACCAGGCTGTGACTCCAAACTGATTGTGCTTTATATGGCTCCTTGCCAATGTTGTGTTTGATGCTGAACCTAATTACTGATCCATCTGATTTGGTTCACTGCAAATTAAAGGAACACTTAGATTATAAGGTACCAGATAGAAATAAAATACTGCAATAATGCAGACTCCTTTCCCTAGTGGTCATTTTGGGGACCTCCACACTCAGTTGATAGAGCAAAATCTGGTACAGTGAGCAGTTCATATTAATTAATTCATATTACATTCATTGATGTAAAAATAACTACAGTTGTATAACTGAGCTCTTTATGTTAGCAAGATTTATTGTGAGAATTATTAACTCTAACAGGCATTTTATCTAAAGCAATGTCCATGAAATAGGATGACCTTTTATCTATCACCTGTTGGGTTTGCAGCACCTATGAGTTCCAGATTGATGAGTTTCCTGCTCAGACTGATTTCATTACACATTCTATTTATATCACCTTTTGATTTTCCCCTTCAACTGACAGGAGAGTAAAAAAAAAAAAAACAACACACCCAAAAAATGCCACCCAAACCTGACATGTCCATGGCATGCAAATTTCTTCAGCTAACTACAGTGATTATCAAATGAGGAGTGACTCTGGGCCTTTGGACAGAGGAGACAAAGCTCTGAACCTCCCAACCCAACAGGTTAACAGTGTTAAATATTGCTTTATTTGTCATAACACATTCGTTTAATGCATGAGGAGATAAGGCTCCAGTGGTTGAAAGCAAAGGCATCACAGGGATGCTTGTAGCCTGAAAAGACTGACATTGATAGAAAACTTTAGTTGATAAGACTACAGCCAGGGAAAATGGCCAAAGCAAGCACTGAAATATTCAAAATGCTTCCTGACTTGCAAGGATATCACAGCCTAGGCTGCCACGTAGGAGTGGCACAGGGCAGTCTTCATGCAAACAAAGACCACCTCTTATTTTGGGCCCTCAAGAAACAGCTGGAGTTTCAAAATGCTCAGCACCAGGTATATCCAAAGGCTGCCACAGTGCCATGGTGATCAGACTGAAGAATGCTGAGCCAGATAAAAAGCAAATAATGAGAAAAGGTTAATTTAAATTACATGATGACTGCTAAATTACGTGACAACTGCTAGAGCAGAGGCAGAAGCTGTATCCACTTTGCCATGTTCTCCCCTCAATATTTCTCAAGGGCTTTCAAACCTGGTCTCACAACACCTCTCAAAGTTCAAATAAATTATAGAATACAGCAGTCATACTGTGGTGGAATTGCTTTAAATAAAATCAACCATTAAAATTATCCAGTCTCCTAGAATATCTTTATTTCCCCTCTGAGCTTTACAAATCAAACCTCTCTCTGCTTTCCTCTCAGGCTTTCTACTGAAGTACAAAAATCTTTAACTGGTTTATTATTTGATCCTTTATAGCCCCCAAATTAACTTTTGTTGACTGGCCTCTTGAAAGGCTTCAAATCACAGAAACATTTCTAGACATCTCTATGAAATAATTAATAGTGCTGAAATTTGCACCATCATCATTAAACCTCAGGACTGACAGCTAGCTGAGACGACTGAGCATGTTTGTAATTTCTGTAGATTAATGTTTTAAGACTTCCTATAGGGGAGGACACATCAGGCTGAATCGCTGTGCAGGTGGAGAAGTAGCCTCATGGTAAACACAAACAGAATTTCTTTTCCTTCTTCATGATGTTCTGCTAAACACTGAAAAATTATGAAAAAAGCCCACCCAACTAAACATAGAAAAAAGTTCAAGAAAACCAAAACAGTGAAGGATTTGTAGAGAATTTGAGCAGCAGACATACAGTGGCATATGGGCAGAGTTGGGGTACTCAATGACTTTTCTGCCTGAGTCTCCACCAGAAGATGCTCCAGCCACAGAGAAGTCAGGGATGCCCCATCCCTGGAAGTGTGTGAGGCCAGATGGAGCTCTGAGCACCCCTAAGGTGTCCCTGCCCATGGCAGGGGTGTTGGATCTAGATGGTCTTTAAGGTCCCTTCCAACCCCAACCATTCTAAGAATCTCTGAAGCAACTTGGGAATTTCTAGATCATCCTTGTTTGGCCACCTGTTCTGAGAAAAACACTTTCTGAAACAGATTCTCTTCTTTTTTTTATAAGACTGCTGTCAAGGAAACTATTTCTTGTACAGTCTGCAACAAAAACATCTGGCAATTCTAACCCCAACAACTGGAATTAATCTTAGTATTATTTTCAGGTGCAACACCCCAGCGTGGATAGAGCCTGTTGTTTCACACACACACCCCTGTATTTAGTCTGCTGTGTCTTTATTTAAGAGCTTAAATTAATGGCTTCATATTCAGAAGTTCTGATTACCTAGCAGCAGCTCATGCTGGCTTTTAGCTCACTTCTAACTTTGTGAAGGCCTTTATTTCCACACTACTTCTTTTCTTTCTAAGCAGCAAACACTAATTTTTACCATCCACACTAGTAGTTATAATTTTATGCATTGATGAGAGCCTGCTTTGTTTTAAACCATGTGAGTATACCATGCTCTGTGAGTATAAAACCATAGAACTTTTGGGATAACTGATTACTTCTCCTAAAGGGCATCACAGCTTCAGAGATTTCTCTCTTCCTAGGAGATGAGTAGAACCTGCATAATTTGCACTTCATGACAAAACAACAGCTCACACTCTGAATTAGTAGTGTTATACTCTGATGCATGTCAGCAATAGCAATGAAGTGCTGGCTGGTTATTTAACAAAGATAAATTAATTTGTAGCTGTCAGTCATGTTTTCCAGATTTGCTTGGATTCTGAAATTTATTGACAAGCTATAATAACTGACATTTAAATTGTCTGTTCTTGTAGAAGCAAACATGGAGCATGGACCTAAAATATGACATTTAGTTCTAATCCCTGTTGCAAGTGGAGAAGAGAGATCATTTGCTGCTTCTGTAATTCTTCTATTTAAAAGGAATATTCTCAAATGGTCCAGCATCCTTTCAAAGCAGCATTTGAAGATCTTAAATTTACTTCTTCCTGAAATATTTATATCTCTTTCTCAAATTTCTTGAATGCAGTTGATTTTACTCTGTCAGACAAGTGCAAAAGGGTGCATTCATCCCTCTCTGCTCCTACACCACCGGCTCCTCCAAATCCTAATTAGCAGGCAGGGTGACAGTGATGGAGGGGACCTGGCTGCAGCCTGTTTCTTGCTGCCTCATGGGAATTCTAGCTTCCTGTGTGTCACTTTCCTTCTCTGCAGGACTGCCCTGGTGCTCACAGGGATGGGCAGCAAAAACCTCCAGCTTCCCCCACTCCTCCAGCAAGGTGCCCAAGGACTGGGAGCAGCACTTGGGACAGCTTTATCCCATGGGAGAGGATCCTAACTCAGCCCTGAGGAGACATTCAGGGGCAACTGCACTCTTAGACAGCTGCAGTGATGCTGTAAGGATATTCTACCACAAATCTTTAATGGGAGAAAAAAAACAAAAAAAACAAGAACCAAGCCAAACCACACAAATTACAAACTTTTCTTCTTCCTCTTGATGCCAATCACTCCCCTTAAGAGGAGCAGCTTGATGAGCTGCCCCCTGTCTTGTATGCCCACCTCAGGCCATTGCCTGCTTTCAGAAACGTCACAACCAAATGGGAAAAGTATGCTTCTTTGCTATTTTAAAAGAAATTATTCACTACCTAAACCAATAATCCCCATCAGAAGTTCATCCTTCCATACTGATTCAGCTACAAGCCATCAGACTCAAACAAAACCAACCAGTCTGAAGGGTTTGGCATGGAGTTGGGCTGGTGGGGCTCAGATGCTCCTTTGCACAACAGGACTTGAACCCCTGAACAAAGCACTCTGACAAGGCTGTGAAAGCAAATGAAAACAGTCACAGGGATGGAATGTTCTCCCTGATTTTGAACACTGGGGTTTTATCGCACCCTCAGCCTGTCCTCACAAAACAAAGGGGGAAAAGTCAGACTAAATTATCCAGGGGGAAAAAATCCAAACCCAGCCCTGAAATTAGAACTGGGAGATGGGGGAAGGCTGCTGCCTGACCTGCACAATGCCTCCCCCCTCCACCTGCCTGAAAATCCTTTTTGATGGCTCACCCTTTCAATTCCTCTGATTGCAACTGCCAGCACATAAAATCAGCCACTTGTGTAAATCACTTTTAGCTGATTATTTTAAAGAGGCTCCACTTAAAATAAGGGGTTAAATCCTCTTTCTGTTACATGATAATGTTTTTCTTCAAGGGGTTTGATTGGCCTGGCGCTCACCCGTTCACTCTGTGAGGAAGGACTAGGGCAGTGATTGCAAAAATGACACCCAGCACAGCCCCAGTAAATCTGCTATTGTGTCAGAACACAAAGAACAAAACTAGCTCCTGGTTGCCTTAAAACCCAGAAGTAATATTTTCTTTCTTTTATTAGCGGACACATTTTTGAAAAGCAACAACAGCTGATGCTTTAAGTCCTTCACTGGTCCCCTAACGACAACTGACCAGAAAAGTGGAGCATCCTTGGCACCCTTCAGGCCTTTAAACTGCTCCAGCTGGCCTCTAACTGCTCTCTGAAAGGGCCTCTGTGTGACACATTTGTACACAATATGGATCCTGCAGCTTTCCCAGCCCCACGGTACCAGTTAGGCAAGTGTTCCCTTCATGTGTTGGCTATGTCCTGCCCTACAGGCATGTATCTAGATATTTTTCCCTTTTCTGCCAGCTTCTCTGAATTCTATTTTTAATATTCAGTTAACTTTGTAGAAAGTAATTATATTCTGCTCATTCTACACCAGCTGGTATTTACTTCATCCTCCATCAGGCATCAACAGAGCATGGGGCTGCAAGACAGAAACATTACTCTGGCAAGCATAAATATTTCATTTTTCACACCACAAATGCGTTGATGATTTATTAATTAGCCTAAAGGCCTGCTGCTTCTGCATAGCTGAGTAGCAAAATAACTCAGCTATGACGACTGAGGGAGCCTGTGGCTCACATCCCATTGGAAAGCTTTGACCAGCAGCATGCCTGAAGGCTGGAAAACACTTCCAATGGGCCGACGCTGAAATTACCAAGATAAATCTTGGACATCACAACCTTTGGACCAGCTTTGGAGAGATGCCCTGTCCAATTCCAAGCAGTGGCAGCTCTGGTGCCGGCCTCGTGCAGGTTCTGCAGAGGGAACCTGTCTGGCTGCTGTCAAACACATTTTCAGCAGAACTGATACTCTACAGCAGCCATAACACTCAAGCAAGCCAATAAAAAGCAGGAAACTGAGCAACAGTGTATTATTTCTTGGTGTTCAGAATTTCAGATCCAGGCTGGCAGCTATATCTTTTTCCTTGAAAAAAAAATAAAAATATATATATGTATCTTGAAATCCTCCTTTAAAAATTAAAAAAATCATTCCTATGTCTTAATCTTACTTTCAGAACAGCCAAGACAGTGCCTGCTTAATTTTGTTTAAAAATTCAATAATTCAGAAGTTGATTCTAGCAATCTCTGAATTTTAAATGAAAAGCAGAGAAAGGAAAGATGACTATATCAAAATAAGTTACACCAGATTTAAAGCATGCTGAAACGCCATTTCAAATTCTGGAAAACATGCCAGTGTTCCCATTTCCATTCTGTTTGCCTTCACTTTTAATGAAATTAGAAAGAATTATTCCTACAATCACTGTAATGATTAATTGTCTTGATTAATGATTAATGGCACAAGTAAAAGTTTGAATGGGGCTGCAGTGTTTGGGTGGCAGTGGTTCAAACCAGTGGCATCCTTAGGAATCAATACAGGGGCACCTCCACCAGGGATCAAATAACTGGGGAAAAAAAAAAAAAAACCAACCCAGGAGAGCCTCAAGAGCTCAGCAAAGGCAAATACAAGCCTTGCACCCTCATCCTGGGCAGCTTCAGCAAGGGAGCAGCCAGCAGGTTGGAAACTAATTATTTCCCACCACTGGGCATCAGGAAGGTTCAATCACACTTGCAGTGCCCAAAATGCTGTCCCTCCCTAGCAGAGGGGTATTGATAGCCCCTTGGGGGAGGATGGAGCACACAGCTCAGGAGGGGCCCAGGGAGCTGAGTGTGCCACAGTCTTCAACCAGCTGAAGAGTGATCCAGAGAAGATGGAGCCTGACCTTTCGCAGCAGTGGTCAGCAAAAGATTGAAGAAATGTTCATAAATCACAGCTGGGAATAAGGTGAGAGGGGGAAAAAAGCCAAACAGAACAGCATGAAAAGGTTAAGCACTACAGAGGTTGTCCAAAATGTCTGTGGAGTCTCCATCACAAAGGTGGGCAGGGCTGCATGAGCCTCTCAGCAAGCTGACTGTTGAATCCTCCCAGTGGCCCCTTCTAACCTAAATTATTCAATTATTTAATGAGTGAAAGAACTTAGTGGCAATTGTTATTTATACAGCCTGCTTAATAATGGATGTTATTTAATGTTTATACCATAGAGCCGTGACCCTATTCCAAAAAGATTTCTGTTTTGTTTCCCTGCAAGGAATTATCTGAAAAATGGTCTGACATACCAAAAACTAGAAACATTTCAGTGCTGAGGTTCTCAAAACACAGCCTCTGTCCGTTTTGGGTTGAAAACACATTTTAAAAGATCAGAAATTTCCATGGAGTTCAGTTCCGCCTGGCAACTGCTGTGCATGCACACACTTCACTTAGACTCTTGCTAAAATAAAGCCTGTGCTTTTCACTGTCTACCCCTCTTGCCTTTTATTAAGGCTTTTTGGTAGGATATTTTGGAAAAAATAATTGAGATTGGGCCTATTAGCAAATTCTCTTTAGTTTTGTTATTTACCTTTTGCATGCAAGCAGAAGACCCAGTAGAGGCTTGGCAGGTGGTGTAAAATTGTGCAGCAAAGAGCAGAGCATTGATGCCCGAGAGGGGTGCTGTATGACAAGCCAGATACACGGTGGAAGGTTTGGAAAGGGATAAAGAGAGGTACCAAAAACATCAGTGCTGGGAATAAAGTCTGTGTCTCTGGGTCTCAGTACAGTGCTATCTGTTAGAAAAAAAGCTGGTATGAGTGGAAAAAAAAAAACATTTCAAAGTCTCTTGCTGACACAGTCTGCCTGAGGTTAAAGACAGAACAAAGCCAGAGTTAAACTTCTTCCCAAGAGTTATTTTTAAGGTTACTCCTGCTCACCAGATAAACATCACGAGCTGACACAAGGGAAAAAGCACAGGAGACACAGATGTCTGCTTCCTTCTGAGCTGGCAGCAGGGCACGGCTGGGGGCTGGGACACTGGCAGCAGCATTGTCACCCTGGGGCCTCGTGGTGCCACCAGCTGCCTGCCAGGCAGAGGTGCCAGTCACAGCAGCACCTGGCTGGCACAGCTGGTGGGTGGCACAGCTGGGAACCAGCCTGGCTCAAGCAGCAGGCAGCCAGGAGAGGGCTGGGCATCTCAGCCTCCAGAAACAGCCAGGAGAGCACTTGGCACATGTGACACACCAGACACAAACCCCTCCTCCTGGAGGACACCCTCAGTGGGTTATGCCCGCCAGGGGAGCCACCACTGCCAGAAAATTCGATGTCCCCCAAGACTGGACACTCAACACTGCCTCTAAAGCATGTCTGGGGCAGCTCCAGGCTCAGTGTTCCCGTCCAGGCTGCCTGCAGGGTGGGCAGCAGCTGAGCATCAGGAGCACTGCTAGCCTGGGCTTCAGTTCCACTCATTTGTGACAACTGCATCTTTAAGATCGTGCTTATTTGCCAATTTTATAGTCTATATTTTGAAGTAAAAAAAAAAAAAATAAAAAAATTGGGGCAATATATTTTGCTTCAGCATGGTGTTAGCATTAATACTCATCTAGAAAGATCCCTCACAGCTGTGTTTTAACATAGCAGGAATTGATTTACACCTGGACTCATTTCTTTTTGACACCTTCTAGCAGTTCCTGTCAAATACTGCTTTATGTTTATATTTTTTCACTTTATTCTGCATTAATAATGTATGCTTTGTTATTAACAACCTTAGCATTCACTGAATAAATGTGGCTTTATTAAATTTTTCATTAGCACGACAATGAATGTGCATGTTCCTATAACTGCAATTGAAGACATTTTTTAGATGGACAGCTCTCCTAATGGACAGCCTGTGTTTCTCAAACTAGGATAGCACCATCACAAAAACTTACCCAGAACAACACTAAAGGTCCAATTCCCAAGACAGAAGTTTTGCTTTCCTTTCTACCCCTCTTCTTTTTAAAATAATCCTGGCAGTTCTATGCAAAATAAAGTGCAGAATTACAAGCTGTTATTACAAGAAAAGAGGTGATGGAAAATTTCTTGAGATTTTTTCCTATTTGAAAAATTCCAGATTTTTAAATTTCAAATTGTTGCACAAAAACCTCTGAGATCTCACACACATTAAAGACATCATCACTCTTCCTGCCAATATTTACTCAGAAGACAGAAGGAAACCAGCATAGGAAATAGGTTTGTTTATTTGCTTCTAACTAAAAACATCAATAAAATATGATAATCTATATCTGAGAAAACTGTGTTTTCACTCACTTCTAGGCAAATCCCTCATCCCCATAATGCATTTTCAAGAGGAAGGTAGCATAGTAATAATCATCTCCTGAGCAGTTTTGCCAGTACTGTCAACCTTTTAGTGGACTTACACCCTCAATTTTTTTTGCTTAAGCGAAGAACTCAAAGTTATCAATTGCCAGTGTGCTGACTTTTTTGGGCTGCCTCGAGCATATGTCACTTATTACAATGAATAAGGCACTGTAGCTGTGAGATGGAGCACCATAGCAACAAGGGCACGTAGGAGAGGGCTGTTAAACCACAGGAGTAGGTGTGACAGAAGGCCTGGGGTTTGTCAATAACTCACACTTTATGGCAAGAGGAAATTGATAAAAGGCATTTAAAAAGAGTTAAATCTATTCTGTTTCTGTGATCATGTAATACATCCTTCATCAAGATGTGAACTAACACCTCTAATAAAAGGTAAAGGACACGCAGTTCAGTAGCTGGTCCCTTCAATCCCATTTCCATGCTGTTCCACACAAATCAAAATTAAATGCTCTCCTTGAAGGAAAGACACTCTAAGTATCTTCCCAGAAAAAGGAGGGACAACGGCCAACACAAAAGGGACAATAACATCCAGCACTCCTGGTGTGACCCTGCCTGGCTGTCTCACTGCCACCCTCTCAATGCCTGCACGTGTTTGGTCTGCCAGAAGTGAGCCTGACGGGCCTGGGGGTGCAACAGCCATGTCAACAGGGACTAAATCCTTAAAACCTTTGCCTCTGACATGGAAGGACCTTAAGTCACATTGCTCTGCAGTTGGACAAGGGAGAATTAAAAAAAAAGTTTTACGGAGGAAGGAAAGGTCACTTATCCAAATACAAGACTTGCAACATAAAACCAAGAATATGAACAACCAGTGCAAACCAAAGGATTTTTACTCAAATGTAACACTAACTCTATCAGCTAGAACTCCCTTTTGGCTTTGATATTTGTTCTGTTTTAAAGTCTTTGGTGCACCCTCTGAATATTTTTACAAGTAATAAAAGTCAATACTTTATAATAAATTACTATTAAAATATTGTTCTAATCCACTGCTCCAATCAAGAATAAAAATAATTTATGCCTTTATTATAACCTGCATCTTCAAACAGCTCAGAACTTTTTAATCTGAGCACAATCTCCTAACTTCCATTGGAGCAGTACAACTACCACCATGTGCTAAGATAAGGACCAAAACCCACTCTGAAATGCAAGCAGATAGGATAAATACTTTACCCTCAGATTAGACTGTGAGAGCCCTCCAAAATAAATACTACTGCATGTAAAAACCCCTAAATGGAGCCTGGTTTGTCCCCCTGCACAGGAGTTAAATATAGAGATCTATTTCCAGGTGTCATGAAAGCTTCTAGAAAGCAGCTCTTGAAGCACCCTATAACTCCCAGTTATTAATGATTGCAAGCAGTATTTCCAAGTTGAAAAAAGTCACTTTAAGGTCCATAGGAGACAAAGGCTGGTGCTTTTGCAAAGTTCTGCCCTGGGACTGACAAGGTACAGGGGGTCTGCACAGGTTCCCTGAGTTTATTTCTGAGATGCAGCTCACCTGGCACACAGGACACTCAGATACACTCAAACTGCAAATCCTCAAATTACTGCTGAGCCCACTTGCTGTCCATGCAGGAGCAGGAAAAAGGCAGGGGGTTTTGTTGGTACAGGAACCTCACAATAATGCTCCATGAACCATGCCCAGATTTCCTGCCTCTCAAAGGTCAGGAATTCACTAGGAGTTTTACAGAAACAGGGAGCTAAAGAACAAAGGCTGGCACTTTACAAACCCCAGATGATGGTCGCTGCAGCTGTTTTCTGCATGTGAATCCTGCCAAATATTTAGTGTGGGGAAAAGGGGAAAGCCTTCAAGGGGAAAAAGCAGAGAAATAATTTTGGTGTGAGCAGAGTCAGCAAAACACTCCATCTAGAACTGAGTTTAAAAATGAGTTGACCCCAGTGACACAAGTCAAGAAGAAAGCAGTTTCATTAGTTGTGCTTGCTCAGGAGTTCCCTCTGGGACCAGGGGAGATCTGTTCCTCTGGAACCACCCAGGGGCTCCAGCACATTACCCTGCAGCACCATCCAGCCAGGACACAGCTTTAACACAAAGACTTTGTGGGCTCATTTTTAAAGTTCTGAATGAAGTTACACATAGGTAAGTTCTGGTCTGCACAGCAGCTTTTAGAAGCAGCATGCTAGAACACTCTACGCTGCTGAAAAGCTACCTGTCATTTCAAGTATCTTCTTAGTGCCTTGCTTGGCTCTTCTGAAGATGCTCTTAGTGGCAAATACACATTTCTTGTTCCTAACATAATGGCCAAGAAGTTCTACTGACAAGGGTTTTGAGAAAGCCTAACATTACAGACACTCCTGAGAGGAGTAATCCATGTTTCATGCTTAGTTTTTTATTGTTTACTGTTTCAAAAGCTACAGAAAATTACCTTCAAAGTCTTCCCTGAAGAATCAAGAGCTTATTATAATATGCTCTGACAGAATGGAGTACAATTGTCTCCTTCTTTTCAATTTTTTTTTCCAAAATAAATGTATTTTCTTTCATTTCTTCTTCTGTATGCATTTACGATATTTTTCCTTACTATTTCATGTTCAGCAAGACTGATAACTTTCTAGCTATTTTTTGTGGCCTGCTTTTATTCACTGACACATTTACATTTAGATTATGTATTTTTACCTTTTTTATTGGAACAAATGGCAATAAAAGCACATTTGATATAGTGTTTACATCCAAATATAAATAAGCATCAGTAACTGGCCATGAATTTCTCAAGCCCTACAGCACGAGATGAAAACGCTGCATTGTTTCACCCAGCTGGCTCAGTCTGTAGGGGGGGAGCAGATGGAGACACAGGTACAAACCAGTGTGCTGGGAAATAAGAATTCCTACTATGAGCTTTACTTTATCCCACAAAACTGCTCTGTCTTTGGAGGAGCTGGCCATTCCTTAGCAACCTCACCAGCTCCTCCAAAGGCAAGCATCACCAGTTTCAGCAGGAACACAAGCCCTCCTTGTCACAGAGAGCTGAAAGCCCCTTTTCCTCGATGGGTAATGTGTGCTGGACACACTTGGCTCAGAGCTTCAGCTCCTGAATGCCTCAGCAAACAATAAAATATCTCCTGCTCAACAACATGAGAGATTAATGCCTGCCCAAGGTAAAAAGCCAGCTCTGGACAGCAAGGATCCCAGTCTGCTGATTGTTCCTGATTCTTGGTAGCCTTTGACCTCAAACCACACTCATGCCATCTGTGGAATAGATTTAATAACTTCCAGAAGCAGCTATAACCCAAATTCTGCCTGATCACCTTTATGGTATTCACAAGAATACTCAAACTGTTTCCTTGCTAATCATCCAAATGCTGATGCTGGAGAACACTGAATTCTCAGTTATATCTTTAACAGCAAATGCTCATTTCTTCAATAGCTTTTTTAATACACTCCCCTCCCACTCTGCCCACCAGAAAATCCCACAGCAGAGAGCTTAAAAATTTACACTTTAAAAGTTTTCACTCCATGTAATAGAATCATTCATGCTTTTTTCTTTTTTTTTTTTACCTTTAGTAATCTCACTTCTGAAAAGGACAACCAAAAAATGTAAACTTCCCAAAAGCTGAAAAGGATCTCTTCATCTGAATTTCTTTTTTTTGCTACAGAAAGGGAGAAGGGTTAGGAAAGCTGCAATGTAGCAACAGAGGATGAAAATGGGTAAGTGGATAAAAATAAGCAATGAGGAAGCACAGATATCACTTACTGCACACAACATCAAAATAGAAAATGTATATATTTGTGCCTATGCCTTGCCAAGGTTTCCTGCAAGGAAAGCATTCGATATTGAAGCACCCCAAGATATAATTTCAAATATCATGGTGAGAAAGCCACATCAAAAAAAAAAAAGGGGGGGGGGAGGGGGGGAGAATAAGCACAAGAATCATCTGACTCAAATACCTCAAGATGGTCACAGCCTCAGGCACCTGGGGGAAAGTGACCAGGGCAGAGAAGCGTTCACAAAATGACTGGGTTGGAAGAGACCTTCGAGATCATCAAGTCCAACCTGTTCTCCTAACACCTCAACTAAACCATGGCACTCAGTGCCACATTCAGTCTTTTTTTAAACACATCCAGGGATGGTGACTCCACCACCTCTCTGGGCAGACCATTCCAGTACTTTATCACTCTTTCTGTGAAAAACTTTTTCCTAATATCTAACCTATATTTCCCTTGACACAGCTGAGACTGTGACCTCTCATTCTGTCAGCTGCTGCTTGGAGAAAGAGACCAACCCCCATCTCACTACAACTACCCTTTAGGAAGTTGTAGAGAGTGATAAGGTCACCCCTGAGTCTCCTTTTCTCCAGGCTAAACAACCATGTTAGCACAGGTGGAAGGAGCTCGGGGTGGGTCCTTGCTGTTGTTTCCAGGTGCCAAGCCAAGGTGGCTGGTTTGCCTTCTCCTCCAAAGCCAGGGCAGGCCACGGGCACAGCTCTGCTGGCCTCTGAATCCACTGCACACACTCTGCTCCATGTGCCACCTGGCCAATAATCACACACCAGTCCCACAAGCCCTTTTTTGGCTGCCAAAACCAGCAGAACAGCAGCACAACAGAGTCCCCGAGGATGCCCAGAGGGAACAAGCACAGAACAAGCCATCACCCCATCCAGCCACCTTTATGACAGCAGTTCGTTTGGAGGTTTAGCTCTTGCTGTTGAGGGCAGAGCTCCCAGAAAGAGCAAATGATTCTGAATTATCTGAGCTCTGGACTGTGCCCTGAATGGGCTCTGAGGGCTCACTGACACTGAGTGTTCAGCACAGAGAGGTGAGCAAATCCTAACTCTGACTGCCTTCAGGGTGCACTGTTCTCTGCTTCCCCAGCTCTCACTGCTCTGGGAGGAAAGGATTTAAAGCCATTAATTAAAAAAGATATATAAAAATATACAAATATATTTTAACTATATTAATAATATCTTAATTAATATGTTACTAATGTATTTAAATATATTAATAATA